>NTHP01000578.1:162328-256196 GCA_003416845.1 Oplegnathus fasciatus | reverse complement strand
AAAGGTGCACCTGCACTGAAGTTTCTGTAATGTTCCCGCCTCAGTATACTTATCCGCATTAGTTGTAATGCACAATAATGGAACAAGGCCCAGAGACAGATACACTGATTAAAGTCAGTGGTTGCCATCCATAGTGAGAGACACCAGGGTCTTAATAAAATGCGCTGCGGAAACAAATTAGGTCAGAGAACAGAGGCTGCAGGGATTTGCAGGGTGGTTTAATTGTAGTAATGATTCAAGTCAGGGTGACACTGAGGAACAGTTTTTATTTGGGACTTAAAGTCTCTTAAGGCTAATAAGGTGTAACAACCAGTCATTTAAATTAACGAGCTATGCTGGTGGGAAACTTTTGCTGTCCTAATATTTTATAATATACGATGTGACTAGTTTCTGAGAGGATTCTGGAGGAAACAAGGTTGATGACAAACGTTTGTCATGTTTGACGTGCAGGACAGAAAAGTAAGAGCTCCCTCACAAGACTAATGATGAAGCTTTTATTTGCTACAATGCCGGTTACACCTGCATCTTCCCTCAATGTCGGGCTGCATGTGATGTTAACAGCCATGTTCCTATGCAAGACCAGCCAGACCAATTCATCCTCGATCCCACGAATGGAACCTGCAAAATCCACCTGACTCGTAACACTGAAGCGAAATAAGCTGCACAGCGCTGCACAGTGGCTTAGAGGGCTTCTATTGAAACACTCCAGCCCTCTCCAGATCCTTAAACCCAGCCCTACAGAGGCCCTCTCACACACTCAAAATACTCAGCACGCATAATCTCTCCACTCACACACTAGGCTGTGCAGAAACACAGGAGGAGAGCAGAGAGCAGACACAGGCCTGCCAAGAGGGGAGCGAAGTAGCTGTGCTGTTCAGCGTCTGCCCTTAACTGACAGCTGCTCAAGTATAGAGTGTAAAGGTCTCTCTGCAAATCTTCTGCTCTTTGTATTTACATTTCTAATATGTGTGCACAGCCAAAATACAGATTTTTTTTGGGATGTTAACTAGCTTTGCATGTCAGCACTCGACAGTAAAAATAAAAATAAAAAATCACTGAGTTTCAATGTTTCTGCAGGAGGACGTTTGAATGTCACCTTGGTTTCGCACGGGGCTGACGAAGTTAACGCCGTCAACGTTTCTCCAATCCCAGTGCTCAGGTAGAGCTGCCGCCATCTTGGCTAAATCAGCTTTCACAGGCATAGGGCGAACACGCCTGAAGTAAAGAAGAATTTGAATCACAAGGGTATTTTATGTCAGACATTTTGCATTGACAAACAGTTTTACAGAAAACCTAATACTCTGGATGTGCATGTAGAGCCATCTAAACTAAGATAAATTACTAATTTATGTATTTATGTGCATTCATATTTTTTTTTCCCCTCCATGACACCTGACGAGGTCCGTGGTATAGTTTTGGAAATGCAAGTAAATACTCACATGGGGATACGGGAGGCGGGGCCCCCTGCTCTGTAGTGCAGCTCCTGCAGGGTGTACATCTCATGCTCTGGGTAGGGAACGGCCTTCCAGGATCTCTGAACCGAGTTGATGGAATCGATGAAGTCCAGGTTGTGTTTGTACGGCTTCTGGAGCAGCCTGGAGGGGGAATAATGTCACGTGTGATGTTGCTTTAGATCCACAAACAGAAGAAAAAAGACAGTGCAAGCAAGAGTTGTTGAGTTGAATCACATTAATAATGCTTTGACATCATACACAAGAAAGTTTAATAAAATTATACAGTAGCGCTACAATAAAAACTACCTCTGTTGGGGCGCCCCAATAGTGTGCATACCACAAAACTGCAATGACCTTTGTTGCATGTCGTTCCCCCATTTCTCCCCTCATTTCCTGTCTGCCTCTACACCATCAACTGGCCAACAGAGCCGAAAAGGCCCCCGATTAAAGAACAACTGTATGCGACAGCGTAATGCAAATGTCATATGTTCCTGTATCCATTTTTTCTCACTGCTACTCACCATCATTTCATTCAAATATTAATACATTTGCTTATTATACAGTGTGAAATGTTTTGGTCTTTTAATAACTAAGACCGTACAGTCACTCAGTATGGTGTCTCTCTGCATTACAACTTCTGATAGTAAGTTTAACTTGGATAATACAGCTTTGTAAAGCAGTTTCAGGCTAAATTGTTCCCTCGAGTGCTGAAGACTATTCCAGTGAGAAACCGCACCCAGCTGAAAGTTAGGGAGGGTAGTACAACTCCCAAAACAATACAAGTCATTATCATCCAGACTAAGATGAGGCAGACCTTCAGAGACCATCCACTACAGAATCATGTGCAGAAAAGATCTAACTCCAGTTAGTAAAAGTCCAGCTAAGAGACGACCAGCGACTCCAGCCTTGACGGGAGCGTTGCAGTTTAAAATCCACACTTATTTTAAACAAAAAGTGCAAATCATTACCAAAATTTCGCATTTCATACAGAAGGCGTTACCTACAGATTAATATTAGTAAGTACAAACTTCTTCGTAGCGACGGTGAGCTTCCTGTATGTGAGGAAAATACGGCATGGTACAGTTTGAAGTGTGAAGATGTGGAGACGTTTTGCCTATTCTGAGTTAGTCAGTGACTTTCACAGTTTTAACTACACACTGACCAAGACAAACACCTCTCTTGCCATGCATTCCCCGATTGCTTACAAGTCGTGTGGAAAAGGTCATTTTGTCCAGTAGGACGCGGGGCATAAAAAGGCACTAAATTGTTTGTTGATGAATTCCATTCATCATCTTTATCAGTGGAGGGCCAAACAAACTGTAAACATTAAGACACCATGTGGGATCACGTTTTTTGGTGGTTCCCTGAGACAACACAGTGGATACCAATGATTAAATCACTTAAAAATCAATAAATTAAATACTCTGAACAAAATATTATTTCTCTCTGGACCAGATATATTTTCATGGTTCAAATTACAAATAAACTTGAACCTACTGAAAACCGGTAACTTGACACTTACAGTAACCTGCTTTAAATCCAACTGGAACCAAAGAGTCCAGGAAGCAGCTTTATGTTGCCAGAAGCCAAGTCAAGAAGTTGACTAAACATTGATTTATCAGTATTTCTGTATCGCCTGTCATAGTGTAGATTAAAGCAGAGCTGTCAACAGTACGCTGCCTGCACTGAGATTCTGTGTACAAACAGATTTTCCACTGAAGTTTTGCTCGTTAGCTTGTGTTTGCATTTTGGGGGAGCTATCATAATTTACGTACCTACTGCTGAAGAGTGGTTTGTAATCTGTTCGGGGTGCTACTGTTTTCACTCTCTTCCCTACAAAACAGGCCCAGTTGTGTCCCAGGACATCATGGACCCACCCTGGCAGGGTCTGGTCACAGTAGCTGGTCACCTTAGGGCCCTCCTCAGTGTACTGAAAGTGTAGGGAGACAATCAGATTAGGGCTTGTCTTCCAATATGCAACTCTGTCATGTCATTTTATGAAAATACAAATAAAAAGCAACTGAATTAACCTTATCCATATAAAGGTAGGCTATTTTCAGTGCATTATTCAGACAATCGTTGAGTTTTAAGTTTGACAACATCTCCCCATTCTTCTCAGATCGCTGCATTAAGCTGAATCAAGTCCAGACAATGAGGAAGTTGAACTAGCCGTGGATAAATCATAACGTGGGTTTTAAGACAGACGGGCTAGGACACTTCCCTCAACTCAGTGTCATGTGAGCGACGACCAACAACACATGACTAAAAGATTAACCTTGAATACGGCTGCTTTTAGATGGCCTAAGTGTACCGAAGATATGCATATTTTCCAGATACCATCATATCAGATGAAGGGAGAGGAAATTGAGTGATAGTGAAACTAAACTTCTAATGTTAGGGAGTGTTTTAAAAATATAATCTCGACAACTGTTAACCCACAGTGCAACTTCCTTTCCATGTTATTTCCATTGCTAAGAATGACAAGCTGAACTTGGACTACATAAAAGGAAATAACAAGTGAATAAAACAAGTGGAGTTATATTAAACTAGCTTGCAGCAAGCATTTTCAGGGGACCACAGTGAAAATTGGACCATTCAGGAAACAGCTGGCTTTTGCAGGATCATCATGGCAAAATACTGAAATCATCACTCACATAAATGAATTGAGTCAGAGCATCTTTTTACCTTGAAGAAGGCGAACCATTTGTACCCGTTAATGACCACTTCAAAGCCCTGGTTGTAGATGAGGGTGAAGAAGCCGGTGTTCCCCAGCTCGTCTGTGGCTACAGACAGTTTCTCCAGGGTCAGCGTCACCGTGCTCGCACCTGTAGCTGAGGAGGAACACCACAACATACAAGGAATGAGTCGACTGCAGTCAACTTTTAGATTATTTTTCAATCATCAGTCCTCAGAGACAAAGTTAACCCATTGGTCCTAAAACACTGAGAATGATAACATACATATACATTACACTATAAATACATGATATAAAGGGTGGAGATTATTTGTATTCAGAGCTGCAGCGATTAGTCGATTAATTGTCAACTATTAAATTAATTGCCAACTATTTTGATAATCGATTCATCGTTTGGGGCATTTTTTAAAGAAAAAGTGTCCAAATTCTCTGATTTCAGCATCTCAAATATGAATATTTTCTAGTTTCTTTAGTCCTCTGTGACAGTAAACTGAATATCTTTGGGTTGTGGACAAAACAAGACATTTGAGGACATCGCCTTGGGCTTTGGGAAACAGTGATCAACATTTTTCACCATTTTCTGACATTTTATGGGGCAAACAACTAATCGATTCATTGAGAAAATGATGATGGACCTATTTGTATTAATATATTAATTTATTTGTAAGGGACATGACATACTAATTCTCATTTGCAGACTCATGGTAGGTCATAATTTAAAGATACACACTGAACAGCATGTAAAACAGCACAGGACACAGCAGTACCATAACACATACCATGTCAGCAACAAAAGTATGTTAGACAAATTAAAAGCAAGAACAATTTGTATACAAAGCATAATGCAGGGTCACATTAAAACCAGAATAATGCTGCACACAGAAGAGGAAGTACTTGGTGAATCACCTGCTACAGTTTCAACAGGCCCAAACATGTCACATGATTTCCAAATTGCGAAACTCATGACATCTGACCAGTCCCCTTGTGTGAGCAGTTTTTACCTTCAGCAGAGCAGTTGACGGTCTTGTCGTGTCCCCCTTTGGACACCTGGAACACCCACGTCCCCAGCAGGTCCTCATAGGTGCAGTTGGCCGGCGTGTCACCCCACGACCCTTCAACCCAAAGCAGGAACACACACACTAGCACACCGCTCAGCCTCATCTTCACACACAGCTAGCTTAGCTTAGCCACACACACACACACTCTAAGAACTACGCAGCCAGATCTGCGTCTTCTGAGAAAAGCCTGAAAGTTTGACCTAACTTGAGTCTCACAGCCACCTGTCTCACTTTGACTCCTCTCTCGCCCCCCTGTCCTCTGCCCGCTATTTATGCAAACTGAAACTTTTCACAAAGAGCCACATTTCAACTTTACGGTCAAGATAGATCCCTGCAGCCCAACACTACAACGCACATGCGCACGGTTACCTAGCAGCCGGCTAGCTAACGTTCTCGGTAGTTAAAGCAGACCTATTTTTAGACAGTAGCACAAAAGAGTATTTTCAGATCATGTGTGTTAATTCAACGACATTTATACAAGCTAAGTAGCTTATCCTGACTTTTACACTCTTCCACTTCTACTCTGTCTACCGAGATTTCAGCGAACAAGGAACAACACACCATCAACTATGTCGCTCTCGGCTGTCCTTTGTCTGTTTTTCGCTTTTTGGTTTCGGTTTCCTTGTCATGTGACCTGCCAGCTGGGAGCATGCGCAGTAGATTTGATAAAAGACCCGCGTGCAGCCGGGGGACGCATCGAAAAACCACTAAAAAAACGTTGCTCGTGTAACCTGTAATATTTATCACCTTTAAAAAAAGGTGTTCATTGACATTTTTATTGCAACAAATTATGGTAGCTTTAATTATATTTCTAGTTAAATATCAGCAAAAATAGAAATAAAATGTATTTCTAGGAATCTTACAGGGACAAAGATCTTTTTTAAAAATGTGCTAAAAATAAAGAAATAAATAATAAAATACAAACAATGCAGAAATATTTAGCCTATTTATTTATTTATTGTTAGAATGATACGCAGTCTTTACTATCTAAGAGTGCGTTCTGTGTTTTTAGAGCCTGGGTTTTACTTTTATATTTTTAGTCATATGCATCACATTTATATATACTGAAGAAATTTTATCACAGCACACATTTTAAGGCAGCAGAAAAAGCACAGCCAGGTTTAATTAATAACATTAATGACGACTACATTCAGTTCAGGTGTACCAAAGGCCCACTGACACAGCTTATTTCACATTTTGCACATTCCATGGTCAATATCTTGCACATTATTGCACAAATTGCACAGCTCTTTCATTTCATTTTAAAAACAGATATATTGTACATATTATATATATTTTCCCATATTTTTATTGTTGATTTTTTTCTTTTTAATTTAAGTTTCCTGGCTGTCGCAGTACTTGCTTTTTTATTTGCTTTCTATTTTATTCTCTTGCTATGTTTGTTGTTACTCACCAAAACACCAAGACAAACTCCTTGTATGTGTAACTTGGCAATAAACCGATTCTGATTCTGTGTCAATTTATGTGCTAGCTCCCTTCAAAAATTCCCACAATGGAACAAAAAGAAAGTAGCACTGAAGTCGCCCTGGTATTGCTTCACAGAGATTGGCTCATTCACAGCTGTGTGGCCAGTAACACCCAATCACATTCATGAAGGTTTGCAGCAGGACGTTAAAACCTTACACTTATCACTGTTACTCTGATGATGTCCCTCATGCCAACGACGTTAGCTGCCACAGCTCCCTCTGCCACACCCAAAGGCTGATTGGTTACATTTTATCATTTCATTGCTGAGGTTTGGGGATGCATTGACAAAGGATTCCATTAAAGCAAAACATGACCATTAAACGATCAAACAGGTTGTAAAAAAAATCTACATTTTAACCATGTTATCTGAACTATCACTTCATATTCAACCATTACATTTTATGAGACAGTTTGGTTAAAAACGTCTGTATTAGTAATTTGGTCATGTACCAAAGTTGAAACAACAACAGGGTCTGTGATGCCTTGTGTGATGAGCCAGAAAGACCAAATGACATCGCATCGGCAGCTGGTGGCGAGTGGAGCAGCAGCAAATTGCCCTACACATGGAGAGGCTCGCTGAGGTTGATCCTGGAGGCGCCTTTGAGCGTTCGAACATAATGAGCCCCAAAAGTGACCTCTCCCATTAGTTTGTGTAAATAGGACAATGAGGTCTTATTGATTTGTTTTTCTTCCTTCGAGTCTGCTCTGCGGTTCTTGTTTGCCACTTTGTAATCTTGTTTATAATCTTGTGGTATTCTAATAATCCCTGTGGGGGAATTTCTCTTTTCACTCATCTCCTGAGGGAGGTCAGAGAGTCAACTCGACTGTTTGCATGTGTCATTGTATCCTGATAGGTCTGTAGTTAAAGGGGTTAAAGAGCTTATTTTAGCCAGTGGGCACTTAAGGGAAGTGCTGGAGGCTTTGATCACCATAGTAACCATGACATAGACTGACTCATCTCCTTGACAGACCATAATAAGCACTCCTCTGAAGAAGGGACTGAAGAGGTATTAGTCATGCAGTCTCATTAGTGCCGTTACAATGTGTTTGTGTGGAAGTGTGTGTGTGTGCATTAGTGTGGGCACATGTGTATGTTATTGCGTTTCTGTGACTGTGTGCGTGCATATAAATGTGTGTGTGTGTGTGTGTGCGCCTATGCAATAACACAAAATAGAGGAGCAGGGAGCAGAGAGACAGCGACGGAGGGATGATGTTATGAATGTTAACAGCCTGAGCCCACTGAGCTCCCTCTAAGAGTGACTCATTGAAACTCGTGTTTCAATCTTGATATTGTTCTCGCTTCCACTGGCAGGAAATTAAAACTCAAGTGACTTTCAGTTCTGCTATATTGGCAACCGCAGATTTGTTCCCTGCTTGCTTGGTTTCCTCTCCATCACACGTTCCCTTCTTCTGTCATGCCTTTTTGGTTTCCCTCCTCTCCGTTCAGTCTGTCGTCCCCCAACACTCACACACAAGCTCGGGATCTGCTTCATAAACAGAGTAACAGACGTTACGCGACACAGAACCTGTCTGTGAACCTATTATATTATTTTCTTAATAATCGATTTCCCATTTGGTCTACAAAATGTCATAAAAATGTATAAAAAATGTTTCCCAGAGCCAAATGTGACGTCTTTTAATATCTTCTTTTGTCCAGAACCCAAAGATGATAAATTCACACTATTATAACAAAGAGAAAAGCAGCAAATCCTCACATTTGAGAAGCTGGAGCCACAGAATATTTGGTATTTTCGCTTGAAAAGTGACTTAGTCGTCTAATCGTTTCATGCAGGTATTTGTGTGTGAGTGTGTTTACAGGTGTACAGTATGCGTGTGAGCATAGTAAGCATGCCTCCATCTGTATTTCCCTTCTTTGTATTCCCTGCACAGTTCCTGCCTCCCTACCACACACAAAAAAACCTCCCTTCCTCGAAACTGCAGCAGCCATTTGAGCCTGATCATTCCCGCAGTTTGTAGAGGTCAACACTACATTTATGCGAATCTAAACTCTGAATGAATTACTGAAATTAACACAAGTGCAATAATAAATGTAATTTATGAAACCGTTTGCTCCGGTTCTCAGTTCAGACTGGTTGAGTCATGTTCGAAGCTGTTAAATACCTGATGAACATCTGTGACTAAATTGCCTTTCATTCATATATTAACATGCTGTTTGAAAGCCATCCGGCTCCTCGTGTCGCTTACGTGTCACCTAGAAAACACACACAAGGACAAATTTGGCTGCAACAACTTAGCATTGATTAAAATGTTTATCAGTGTGTTAATCATGTTCCACTTGATGGGAGCTTTACGATGATTTGAACAGCTCAGGGTTTAACTGCTCACAATGTGTAACGTCTCTCAGCTGCACTTACATCATCGCCTTTCTCTGCTTTCTCTGCGCCCTGTCACCCACATCGATCAGTCGGAAAAAGGATGCAACAGCAGCGTTTCATTAAGTTGGAGGTGTGGGTGGAGCCACTCCACCACAGAGTGGGGTTGGCCACTCCAGCCTTGTGGTGTTAATGTTGCATCCTTCACATTTAAATTATAAGTCCTCTGGAGTGGCTTCACGGGCAGTTACCTCAGCCATACGCATACACCTACACACAGCAGCAGCGTGCGCTGTGGAGTGAAATGTTTTCACCTTCCTCGTACATATGTCCAAGCCCACACAGGCGTACTATGTATACACAGGCAGCAAGTATATACGTCCATGCACGCACAGCCTGACACTCACTGTTAACCACATGCTAAGATTACACCCCTTGCCCACACAGACTTTATATAGAGGGCCCATCTGACTACACTGAACCCACAACATGCCATTTACATATGAACAACCACCAATCAACACTGATTACGGTAAATTTATGTTGTGGGACGCTGTATGAGGCTTGCTCACTGTGTTACCTGGCTTCATTCTATTCTTTTCTTCTTTAATCTTCATCTTAAGGCATCAGAGATCAAACCTGGGGTCTCTAGGTCTTTATGTTCCTTTTAATATCAGGCACAGTCAGGATTTTACTCACTTTAAACATGCCAGCTGAAGCATTTATGGGTGTTGTATGTGTTTGGCCATGTGGCAAATCACTGATTGTGGTTAAAGGAATAGTTCGACATTGAAATCTGTTTAATGTCTTTCTCGCCGAGAGTTAGATGAGAAGATTGATACCACTCTCATGTCTGTGAATATGAAGCTACCACCTGCAGCCATTTAGCTTAGCTTAGTATAAAGACTGGAAACAGGGGGACCAGCTAGCCTGTCTCTGTCCAAAGGTAACAAAATCCACCCTCCAGTACCTCTAAAGCTCACTAATTAACGTGTTATATATGTAATCAAAGAGTCTTGTCGTCACTGTGAGGTTGCCAAGCAACCACTGGAGCCTTCAGGAAGTTAGTGAAGAAATAGCTCCAGACATGACCCTCTGTAAAACCACAACGTGTTGCTTTCACACCTTCACCCAGATTAAACAAACGAGAGATACAACGTGTTAATCAGCGAACTTTAGAGGGGCTGGTAGGCAGATTTTGTTAGCTTTGGACAGAGCCAGGCTAGCTGTTTCCCTCTGCTTCCAGTCTTTGTGCTAAGCTAAGCTAACTGGCTGCTGGCTATAGCTTCACATTTAGCATACAGACATGAGAGTGGTATCGATCTTCTCATCTAACTCTCGCCATAAAGCAAATAAGTGTATTTCCCAAAATGACAAACTATTCCTTTCCATAAAGTTTCTCTTCAAACAGTCGAAGTCCGATAAGCGATAGGCTGCTGCTTCTAGGACTTCCAAACAAGAAACAACGAAATTAAAATTTCTGTTTGAATTATACATTACATTTTTATCATACTGTTTTTTTAATGTTTAACATCTATCCATAACAAGAAATATTGCTCTAAACAGATTATTTATTTCTACCAGGTTAATTTATTGTCTTTCACTGATTTCTTCTCCAGTTTTTACTTGAGCATCAATGATTATTGATTAGTCGCTGAAAAGCAAGTTTCAGGTACACAACCTAATTATTTTATCAATGACACAAGAGTGTAAACAGGGAAGTTCAATGTAGCAAGTGTACAAGTGCTGAACTGAGTTATCAATGATGCTACTTATGCCATTCATATTGTCCCACAACAATGAAACATTGAAACTGGTTATATAAACCTGAGATGCAGGGGCCACTGTGATTATCTCTGAGCATTGAATAAATACATATTAATCAGAAATAAATACACACGTGTGAGCACCCAACAGGAGATGACCAAAGTAAATGTTATGCAGTTACTGCAGACACTTGAATAAACCCATCAATGACTGAGCAGAGCTGATGAATGTTTTTTTTCTAAGTGCTTTATTTTTTCCCCTCTTTTATATTCTTCTTCGCTTATTGCCTTTTCATCCTTTCCATTCACTTGAACAGTGGGTCATTTGCGACAATTTGGAGATTTCATTTTGGAGAGAGCAGGATGGTGGAGTGGAGTGACAGAGGGAAATAAAAGAAGGTGAATTGGGGAGTCCAGGAGGAGACGGGGAGAGAGAATGAAAGATGGCAGAGTAATTTTATTGCCTTCACCTGTATGCCTTCAGTTAAATGGATGAAATGTTTTTGGGGCTGATTCATAGCGGAGCTGTGTCACTCTGTCATAGTGGCTGCCATGTCGCTGTGACACTGAAGGAGATGGAGGAGGAAGCGAATATCACAGGAGCTGTCAAGGTGCTGTCTAGCAGCTTCCACTAACTGGGTTCAACATGTAGGCCAGAGATTCACAGACTGTTGAGTTCATTTATCGTGGGCGATAAAACTGGGAGTTTGTCCAACTACTGGATGAAATAAAACCAGTGGAGACTGGAAACGTAAGGTGTGAAGAACCATACTTTCTCCAGACCTGAAGCGTAAGCTCTGTGTTTCATTTCCACAAATTATTTTCTAACTTTTGCATGATGATTGCTGCAATGATTATTTATTTACATGTAATTGAATGATGCTGTGAGAAGATACTGCATGGATCCCATGAATGTGGTGGCACAAAGTACTGATCCGATACCAGTGCTGTATTCTTCCCAAATTCACTGAAAGCCGATTGGTTGCTTGATAAGGTCAGAATCTGCACCAATACTGATCCAGTGTATCGGACCGGTGCATCCCTAATAACAACAGTAATATTCTGTATCCCTTTAATATTAATTTGCTGCACAATAGCGTTACTCTACTATATTACTGTATTCTTTTCAGTCACGTGAAGTTAAAAGCACAGAGTGTATAAACACATTTCTTAGACAACAAAAGCAACATTTACTGTTGTACCAGCATTCATAATTTTAATACCCATTTCAGAATTTGTTATGTGACCTGGTCTGACATTGCTTTACTTTGGTATTAGACATTTTTTTAATAACTATAGAATTAATATAGAAAGACATTATTGTAACCCTGAGGGATTATATTGGCAGCAACTTTTAGCCCTCTCAGCTGTAAATTTAATCCTTCTCAATTGTGGAGTCTTTTGAATGTGATTGTAGAAAAAATATGTCCAAAGGAAGAAAAAAAATCCTTGGTATGTTTACTTGTGCACCATCAGCCATGTCGGATTCCCAGTGTTAATGTCGCAGCGATCACTTTTAATCAATTAAAGGTGTAGTCTACGATACTGGAGAAAGGTTGTTGATATTTGAACTCAAAAGCAAAACAAATACACCGTGTTCCTTCAAACTCGTGCGAGTAACGCACAGCATTAGTTTGTCCCGTGCACCAGCACGAGTTGTCACAGATTATACCGAAGTGTTCAGTGGAAACGCGGCTAAAGCGTCGGTATTTGACAACCTGGGTTGGTGGCTCTACCTGAGTCGCTCTGTTTGTTTCCCGTTTACAGAGCCAGGGCTGTGTATGAACACTGGACATTTTTTTCAGCGTCCACACAACACGGAAAGCTAGCGGACCGCGAGGAGATATTCACTGAATTTGACAAAAACTGTTTTGGATTAGAATTGTAGACTACATCTTTAATATTTAACAACCCTGTTTGGTATATATATTTATGTACAGTCTGCTTTAGTTATGATGTGTGTAGATTAACTGACCCAGGATCAAAAGCCTGGTGTGCATGGTCAAAGATTTTCTGCATACTGCATCTTAATACACAGGCTTTGTATTAAAATATATACGATTCATTAAAAAGACGGAAAAGACAAGGAGGTCAATCATAGTTTTTTTAATAATGATTTCAATAATGATTCAAAGGTACTTTGTAGTACACTTACACAATGATTTTATCAATGGCAAAAAAATAAATAAATCAAAAAGCAAACCCCTTTCTTTGTTTGTTAGTTGTTTCCCCCTACACCATGTCCCATCTCCTGCCTGACTCCACAGCACTGCTGTGTGGTGGTCACACTGACTGGAGGGTCCCAGCACTGGTGGTTACACCCCAGTAAGAAAAACACGAAGAGAACCATGTCATCATGAAGAGCTGTAAGGTAGAGTTAATGAATGCCCTGTTCCATTTTAAGAAGGCTACTCTCGCTCTTTCTTGGTGCTCAGTGGGTGGGCGTTTGACTGCAGTGAGTCAAACTATGGTGACTTTTAATAATCCACCTGTTAATGCCAAAGTGCTGCGGCAGCACAGTGTTTCTGCAGAGAGGAGAAGTGCTCAACAAAAGATTTAATTAATGTGTCCCCTTCCCCAACACAGTTACAAAATCACAGAGTTACTTCCTGGTATGTGGACGTGCGGTGAGTTAGAGCTGCCTTACACTCGTCTAACTTCTACTGCTCGCTGATTTTCCTTTTGCACATGGCTCTTCTCAGACCCCATTAATGCATCTCTCTTTGTTCATCAGCTCCTCCCACTTATGCCAAAGGGAGAAAAGCAAGGATGATTTTGAATTAAACTTTTTTTGCCAGCTGATGCTTTCAGTCGAACTGTTGCATGCATGGTAGAGCAAGTATAAGCACACTTTCTCATTTCCTAACATTGATCTGAAAACACCTACAATATGAGCGTATTTATGGATGTTTGCACCCATAAATGTGCCAGATTTGATGGTTTTGGGGATCTATTTGCTAGCACTTTAATCATACAATGTTAAATGTGTTTTTTTAAGGTTAAAACTCATCCACATAGGATGTATAAGTGAGCCCTTGCTGCAGGCTCTTCTAAAAAGCTCCCCGCTCCTCATTTCTTGTGTCCTCTGATAAACAAAAACACTGTGTAGTTATATTTAAAGTACAGGGAGCCTCCTATTAACACTGCCCACTCTCCTTTCTGTTTACTGTTCCCAATGGCCACAGATCAGCCCAGAGAGGTGCCTTCATAGGCATCACCGTGGGCCAATTTGGAGTGAGGAGATAAAGATTCATTAATTGGGAGATGAGAAGAACTGTGTTTGGCAAAACTGCTCTCATTCTCACTGCCAGGTCTGCTGAGAGCCTCCAAAAAGCCCGTGAACGAAGCCCCAGTGTCAGCGACGAACAATGTGGAATCCTTTAGATTCATTTAGATGTCAAACCTTTCCGGGAGTAAACCATCTAATCTCGTTTTGTAATGGCTGAGGCTAGTCTAAAGCTAATTTGTGGGCAAATACATCAATCGAACATAAAAATCTGCCTGAAGTAGACATCTACAACCCCCCGCCTCACCCGTCATCAACCCTCCACTAAAAAGCCACTTAGAAACGTACTGTATTTTCCAAACAGCTAGAGCCATATATTCTCACACTGCACACTTCACAAAGCTGAGTGAAAATATTAAATAGAGAATATCCAAATATAAAACCATCTTCCATTATCACACCAATATAAAGCGTCAAATTACATTCTACAGTTCTGAACATCAGAGGGAGAGAAAAAAAAAGCAAAAACAAAGCAACAAAGCTTTAAATGTCATGTTCATTAAAAGTAATTCACTAACTAACAATTTTCCCTAAGGGTGGATAAACACTACAAGGCTTCCTTTGGAAAATGATGAATTTAAGCTATCTTTATCACATTTACAAAATGTTGGGATTGTTAAACAGCTCATGAAATAAATATATAATTTGAATTTTTCTCCACAGAAGCTCATGTAGATGCAATTCCAGTTTAATCAAATTTCTGTGGTGTTTATCCACCCGAGCTAAAAAAAAAAAAAAAATTAAAAAAAAATGCAGAAGCACTTGCAATAAAGATGAGAGAAAGTTGGCACTGAGTGGAGGAGCTTGTGTTACAGCGCTGTGATGAAACACCACTGGAGTCTGGGGATACGCTGCAATTTCAGCCTGACTTTGCTGTCATTTTTTAAATAAATAACTAGTAAACATTTATCATAAATTTTCATTTCCGTAATAGACATTTTCAGCCTGGAGTGAATAAATACTTTTGAATGAATGTAGAAAAAATATATTACATTCTGCGAACTCAGTGTAGGGAATTCAGCTCATTCCACTTCCCTTTAATTACGTTTATGGTAACCCATCTTCACTTTCTTTTTATCAAAATGAAGCCCAAACTAGCCGCTCCAATGAGCTCGGCTGAATTAAGGTTTTGATAAATCTGGGTTGCAAACAGATTTGAACACAACGCAGCGCATTCATTTATATGCAGATGAGCTGCCTTTGTCGAGAAAAAGTTAAATGTGTTTCTCTGCTCAGATCATCCACCTCAGTGTTCCTGAAAAAACGCGGAACATGTACGCAAGCTTGTAAAATGTCACAACAGCTGAAGTCAGTAATTAAACACAATAATCTCGATTATCTCAAGTCATCAGTAAGAATGTAAACATCACTTCTGGGCAACATTCATCTCCTTATTGATATCGCTAACACTCTACTGTCAAACACTCTACTGAAAATAGAATCTCATCAGAATTTAAAGCAGGGGTATTACTGGGGATTTTGTTGGTGTTTGTGTCCACAGCAGTAATCCAAACAAGATGGTCTATGAAGAATATAAAAAGCACACAGCATAAAACCATGTTCTCGATCCCCATCATGGCCTGCAAGGATACTTCTGTGTTATATGGTGTAATATCACAGCTCAGTTTGGTTTAATTCTCTTATAAATAGAAACATGGGATGAGTTTGCTTAACTAAATATATTTCACAAACCATCGATACACAATACTGTAAATTCTGCGACTTGCAAGCTCTGTAGGCAGAACAATAAGACACACACAGACCTGCCTAATACATTATTCCACTTTCTCATAAATCCTGATGCCAGATAAATACATACACAAACTCCTCTCTTACTTCTAATCAATATAATACAGAACCTAATTTCTTATTATGCAACTCCATCTCCCCTGCACTATATAGAACCTACACCGACTACCTAAAATCATTTTACTCTGTTGGCTGAGGAAACAACCACATATTAAAACACACATGCTCTTTACTCAGTTATAAAAAGCAACATTCAAATCAGCAGCTTCAGACAAACTTACAAAAATACTGATTTTTAAGACATCTAGCTCTAGATGATTTTTTCCATTTTCCCAGCTTTTTTTTGCTGTAAAATAATCAGCCAAACTCTTAAATAACCCATTTTTACAAAATTGTATGAGGCATTTACTCTTAGGAATGGATATTGTTATGACTTTATCAGTTTCTTTTGATTAGTGTGCAAAAAAAAGAAAAAACTAAGAACAGAATTAACATAAATGTGAAAGGATTTACTGCTCGGCAGGTAGAGGGAGGAGGAGCTGGTTGATCTCAGCCTCAGTGTATACAAGAACTTCCAGCCCTTCTCAACACTTCTGTTGTTGTCTCGCATCTTGTGATTCACTAATTTCATTAACGCTGTTAAAAGGTATGAAACAGTTTTGTGACATCCACCAAGTGACACTCACAAAAGGTGATGGCGTTCATCATGACACATTATTAATAATAATTATGCGAGAGCCTGAGCTGACAAAACAAACTTCTCCCGGCCTGCCCTGACAGCATATACAACCATATGTCTATGTGGTGTTTACACAGTAAACATAGTCCTGTTTTCTGTATCGAATCATACAAATAATCAGGCAGGACAGTGGGAGAGGCTGCTCCATCACACAGAACTGCCAGTCAGATTGATAAAACCCTACATTTTGATACTCCTGTTGCCTCCTTCATCAGTACATCGGAAATCTGCCTACAGATGCAGATTTCTGCAATCCAAAACTAAAATATAATGCACCCTGAAAGCCAGGCTGGTTTAAAATGCAGTTCCAAATAACACTGGAGGGAACAGCTCCATGATTACGTATATCTGGCATGAGAGGCAAGAGAGAACCTTTGATGGACTGTGGGCTGGTTTTATATTTTCATTCAAAAGGTATAAAATAAATGACCTTGTGTCTTTTTTCCTCCGATCAGCAGATGAGCATGTCTGGATTAAAAGTATTTTTGAGCGCAGGGATTATCAATCCAATTCTTTAGAGTGCATTTACAAAAATAAGTCAGCCAACAGCATTTTGGGTAGACATCATCAGGAGATCATCTTCCTGGCGAGCATAAGATTTTACTCATCGTCATCATCATGCTTTGGCTAGAACAGGAGGGGAAATATCTATAACTGAGATCACCCCAGATTAATATGAGTGGTAGCTTTCTGTGATCCTTGAGGTAGGGCTAAAATGTGGAGCAATGGTATTAATGCAGAAAGCTCACAGTTTGTCAACAAAATGTCCTGTCTGCGTTACTACTGTAGCTCGACTTCTTTCATTTCCACACAGGGGCGATTACCGCGAGTTCTGTCATGGAAAATGTTGGAAAGTTCGCCAGGTGTAAAAATCCCCTGACAACTAAAGAGACTGGATTCAAATGGAAGAGAGCCTGAAATCGTAAAATGCTACAACAGATGACAGATTAATTTTGATCTCCCTGTGGTTCAGTGAGTTTATGTTGAGCTTACAAGTCAATACCTTCAGTCTCTTCTTTATACACCAAATATACACGAGGCCATGATTCTCGGCTAATTTAACATTTCCTGCATAAAAAGCCTGCTGTGTGATTTTACTATAAGAGTATGTCACAGAACTGAGCCCTTAAAGAGAATAAGATAGCAGTAGATGTAAGCGCTGATCCTGTCTTTTTCTGCAGAGGTAGCACACAACTGTCGAGCCTCACCCAGGGGGCTGATAACACG
Source organism: Oplegnathus fasciatus (assembly GCA_003416845.1). Classification (NCBI taxonomy): domain Eukaryota; kingdom Metazoa; phylum Chordata; class Actinopteri; order Centrarchiformes; family Oplegnathidae; genus Oplegnathus; species Oplegnathus fasciatus. The sequence goes on along the minus strand of NTHP01000578.1, from coordinate 238,401 downwards.
CAGCTGAAGTGCTGAAGCAAGCTCCTTGTTACTCCCTCAGCATGTTTTAAACGCTGTCAGTGACAGCAGCACACCGACCAGCTCCTCCCCAACAACATCTCGACAATAGCACTGGTTCGTTTTTTGACAACAGGTCAGGGCCCAGATTGTTCTGATTAGATGAGCAGATGTAGAGGTGAAGATGCACAGACAGCACTTTGAGACGGGAACCAATTATGTCAACAATTATGACCAACAGTTCTCGTTTCATGCTTTTTTTTCTGTGCAAATTTTTATCCTTATCATAAGCAAAAGTCTGTACAATTACCTCCGATGTTGATTGTGCGTACCCACTTAAGTTTGTTTTTCCATTTGGGACCCAAGAAGAAGTTTACTGTCTTGCTCTGAGTTGTAGAGAAATACTGTAGCTACACCACACCAGGTTTGCATCTTAATTAACCGGCACACTTTTTAAAAAACAGCAAAAAAAGTAAACAACAATCAATGGCACACACAAATCATCTCCTTAACTTTACTGCAGCTATGTCATCAGTGGATTGGACTCTAAACTAAAAGTTTTGATTAGAGACTGAACCAGGAATAAAAGGTGGAAAAAAGTGGAACTACAGGCCCAAAGTGAGAAGATAACACTGCAAAAATAGGGAATCGCACCTTCTTTGTTACTAGAAATTACTAAATGTATGTAGATTTAGATAAAATGCAAAGAAAAACGTCAACTTATCTACCCCACCATCTTCCTTGTTGAATTGTCCACCAGAGATTACAGAAGGACGAAAAAGAACAACAATCTAAAACTTTATGATTTAAGAAACCCCTCAGATGTGCACCATGTATACATATGGATAATATTGCTTTTACACTGGAAAATGTGGAATATTTATATAGAAAATATCCAAAACAATAGAAACAGTTTTACATTTACATTTTTTTCTGTTTTTTTATGAAACCACTTATTTACCCACGAGCTAGTAAGCTAGACCCTCCCGTACCCCTTTGGCACAATAATCATATTAATATTCATTATTATTATATTGTTGAATTACAAGACATTTGAATAGGAATGGTCACTCACACATTCAGAGTAGTAACACAGTTTCTGTAGTCGTAACACATATTGGTACTGTATGATGTTATAACATAGTTCAAAAACATCTCTTTTTTTCTTTTTTTTTCACCTTTGTTGATATGTAAATAAATTTACTTTCATCTGAAACAAAACAGAACTGTCTTTGCATGCCCTTATTATTTACAGAATCACTTTGTCTGAGTTTGTTCTTGCTGGCTACTGTAGAGCAGAAATATTACACTCACGAGGAGAAATCAGACCATGGACTGCACATATGCAACAGTCAGCTGTCACAGCAGACGAATGCATATGCTGCGGAAAATACGGGGATCGTGATGGACAATAGTACACAGGCAACATTTTGAAGTATTTTTGTTGTGATACCAACAACCCAATTAATTAAATCAGATATACCGATCTAAGTCTTTGCTGCAGATAACATTCCTCATATAAAATGTCTAAAAACGTTTGTGTTGTGTATCACAACCTTCTGACTCTTGTTTTTCTTTACTTTGCTGAGTGTTTTCCTCTGTGGAGGGAGCTGACACAAAACCAAGGCCCCATTTCTCAAAAGCATCTTAGTGAACGCATTCATCGGCACATTTTATATCCCAGTACTACTCACAAATTCTGCTAAAGTGTTGGCACATGTAAGTACAATACTCCATTGAAAAACATAGGTTTTTAACCCAAATCTTAAATGCTAAATCTAGGTTTTTCAGCTCTGTTTACCCATCCACACAGACATTTGTGACTGGAATATTAAGATGCATAAACATATTGTGTTTAATTTGACCTTTATGCTAATATCAGACAGTAATTCTCTCCATTTAAACCAAACCCTGTCTCCTACAAAAACTACTTTTTAGAGAAAAGGTGATTACCACCTGGATTACGTTCAATCGCAACATTTTTCCCAATCCAGGAAGTATGACATTTGAGATTAGTTTCATGGGGCTTTAAGCAATAGATATTTTGGAAATTCACTGATTGGCTTTCTTTAGATGAGAAGATCGATACCACTCTCATCTCTGCCCATTCAATATTTTGTTGTTCTGCCCCTCTTTGTCTGAAAAGAGTGGAGAAGTTCAAACAGGTCTTAGCACCTGTGCAACAGACGACCCTGATAAAAGCTGAGGAGGAGGAGGCTCTCTCCCAGCTTGAGTCTATGAATCTGTGCCCACTAACATAAGAGATGATTGTGATTCCAATTAATCCCATTCAAAGCACTGTCTCTGATGAAACAGAGCAACACTTGTGTCCCGCTGACACATTGTATAGAGAAAATGTCACGACTGGGATCCAGCTAAGCCTTACATAATGCTCTGTTAAATGTCACACACTAGAAATAAGCTTTGAGGTCAGATTTCTGCCAACAATTCACCTGAACAAGATTCAATGACTAAGATGTTTATGGTAAAACAAGGCCTGGTCTTGTCAATCCCTCCTCTCCCTCTTTCTCGAGTCACAGACAGAGAGGTACAAAAGGTTTGGTCCCAACTACTTCAGGAATCATGTAGAAAATATACATTCAAACTTCTGAAGAAAACAAACTGGAAGAGTAGAAAATAGTGAAATACCGGCAGGATAAAAGAAAGCAGCAAGAGAAAGAGTGACTGAGGAAAAGAAAGCTGTGTAGAGGGAACAGATCAGAGAGCTGAATGAATAAAAAGATGCTTTTGTGAGAAAGTTCTTCAGAGTAACATACAGCCTGGTATGTTAACACAATGCACTTTTGTCAGAAGCATGTTGGATTTTATCACCACAGAAAAATCCATAACCTCTCATATATTTACAGTGTTTTTCCCTTACATTGTATGTGTTTGCGTGTGCTCACACCTATGTGTTTGTGTGTTTGTGTGTGTATGAGCAAATACATGTGTGCCCTTAATAGCCTCTGTTTAGTCCGTACAGGCTTTAGGAGTCTTACCTCATCAATAGTCTTCGCTGTCATGTTGCCATTACCTCTCATGAACTAAGATACAGCAATAACATACTCATGCACACACACACACACACACACACACACACACACACACTCACAATCTCTAATTAGTTGATAGCCATGTTACCTTAAGGCCACTACTCAAACCTAAATGATACGTAGCTATAGACCTTCGAGAATACTCTCTGGCTTTACAGACACCAAAATGCTGCAAAGTTATAGTGGCCATTTTTGCAGTTCTTCACGCCCCACTTGTGACAAACAGCACTAAGAAAATACAACGTGGGCAAGCTTCTTATACTTGCATCTCACTGCAAACATGTAAACACAAACACAGCCGACTGTCGCAGCTTGGTGTCTTCGCCAGCCAGCCCTCAACGACTCCTTTACTTCAGGTTTTTACTCCACGTAAAGACGAATGGATTTCAGTCTTTCCATCCTTCCATCCTCGTTTCTCATATTGACCGTTGTTTTTGAGTGCTCCTCTTCACTTTTCCTTGCTTGTCATCTCTGCCTCACAGTGAGGATGAACTCTGGCTGTAGTTTCTGAGTGTCAGTCTGCTGTATCTGGGCGAAGGGGGAGAGGGGGGAGGGTGAGAGGGGACTGGGGGGAGACACAGACCTGTCTCTGAGACAGGTGAGCCACTACTAGATGCCAGGGAATCGCGGAAAGGCGACGGCGGAGTCAAAGCAATTAGCTCCTCTTCCAACTCCGCCCTCCTCAGAGGGGAGTCGGTGAGGCAGGTGATCAGTCCTCCTCGCATGGGGGAGAGAGAGGGGGAGGTCTGGGGGTGAGGAGGCGGCAGGGGGTAAGGTGAATGAGGAATAGGGTGAGCGAGACAGCCACCCCGGCCCCCCAAGTTGGACTCGACAGGTGGGAGGGGCTGGACGTCAGCGTAGGTGGTGAGGGTCGGGGGCATCTGGATTTCACGGGGCAACAGATATGGGTCGGCTGGGTGAGGAGAAGGAGGAGTGTGTTTGTGCGTGTGTGAGTGCGTAGGAGAGGGTGACAACATCATGCTGTTGAGCTCTGTGATGTTGGCGGTGAAGCGGTTTACCACACAGCTGATCTGATCCATCAGTGAACTCTGGGGCTGTCCTGGGTGATCGTCCACAGCAACCAACCGACCGTCGCTTCCAGTTACAGCAGAGCCGCTGCTGGAGGGACCACAACTGCTGCCGCTGCCGCCGCTGCAGATGCTGCTCGGGTACTTTGGAATACCAGTCATCTGAGGCTCCTCCCCATAACCCGCCCCAAACCTCTGGCTGACCGTGCTGATTGGCGAAGGCGTCTGCGGCCGGTACGTGATCGAGTAGCGCTCCTCTGCTTCAGAGAGCTCGTACAGGGTCTTGTCTGTGCCAGAGTCAGGATGACTGGGCAGGGAGGACATGGAGGGGAGGGAGGGCAGAGGGACATGAGGGGGCAGGTCCCCCCCTCCACAGTAACGTTCCTCAGAAGTTTTAGAGAAGGGCTTGATGACAGCAGTCTGATTGTTCTCCTTCTTCTTGATGTGGAAGGACAGCCGCTGCCAGAGGTGGTTGCCACGTGAACCGCTGCGCTCCGTCTGCGCCCAAGACACTGATTTACCGTTGGAGCTGGAGAACAGGAGGGCAGGAAAGAGAGAAAAGAAAGAGGGGGTTGTTTTTACTGCTTGGAGGTAGATTTACCACTTTCAGTTCATTAGTGGTTCCTGTAACTAATTTCATTTGTTTTTGTCTAAAAACAACATATCTGATTAAAGATTACATAAATGAGAAGGTACAAACACTTCTAATTTCTTTATTTTCAGTTTAGGTACAGTGCGTTTAGGTCTGGAAAAAGGAGCACTGAACATTATATTCTAAAGATTTCTTTCACTTCTTCCAACTGCAACTGCAGACTCTACTTTCTGGCTGGCAAATGAATGTGAACATTATAAACATACTGAACATTATTTGCACTTTCTTTCAAATAAAATATACAGCACTTATTATTAATATTCTACTCAGAGGATTTTGTTTGCAGTCTTAATTTTGATCACATTATATGACATTTCAAATGTAGATGTGATATTTATTACTACAGTAAGTGATTTTAATTTTATTAGGAACTAATATATTATACTTTCATACTTTATCCAATAAGTGTTCATTTATTGCGCTGTTCATTATCAGTTTAAGCCTACCTTGATAGCAATATCTCCTTGTTTAAGTATGTATTAAATACGATTTACATAATGAAATACTAACGTTTCAAAGGAAAGACAAGACAATGACACTTATTTTGTGGAGCAAAAGCACCCGTTAGTAGTCAATTAACATTATGAGCCTAAAACACTGAAAACACATTACATAAACTGTGTCTGCTCTATATTAGTTACAATTTATTATCCTAGATGAGTAATGTCATTTAATAGATACAAACATATTCAAATGGAGCCTTGACTCAGCCACAGAAAATCTGTTGGACTTCATATGCGGAGTAATTTCATTACAATTAATTTTCTGTTCTATTTTTTCCAGACAGCATGTTCTTCATTTTTCTTTGTCAGGTCCTCTCTTCCTCCATTTCTTCCTCTATCTTACAATTTCTTTCCACTTTTCTCTGCTTCCCATCAGTCACAGCACTGTCCCCTGCCCCTGCACCCACCACCACCACCACCACCATCACCACCGATTTCTTCCTCTCATCCTTTTGTCAGGTTAATTAGTGTGATTAATCTATAGTGGAACTTCTGATTAAACCTCACACCACCGAGGCTGGGGGTGAAAAGAACTCAAATCACCCTAGAGACACACACACCCACACATACATAGACTCTGTGATACTCACACCCACACATACGCACACACTGCATGTCCACACACACACACATACACATACATATGCTGCACATGTCGACCTGCGCCTACACATACACAGTGCTGTAATCTATTTGATCCCATAGGAAGGGTCTCTTCCAGAAGGCTTTGGAGAAAGGACCAGACCTGCCACTAGTTGAAACACATGTTGCACGTGCTAAAGGAGTGCTTGATTGATCTTATCTTCCATATATCGTATCGAGCTCTGAGGCTGATTTTAATGTCTGGTGAAGGTAAACCATGCACACTTCAGTAGTTCAAACATTTGGTTCAAACATCTGTCAAATATTTCTTTCTTTTAAATATTTCTTCTGTCCCCCCCACCCTGGTCTGCTGGTTTCATGTCTGTCTGCGTCTGTTCAGACTACACAATGACAGCATCTCAAAGGCAACAGCTTCCAGCCCTGCACTGAGGAGATAGACAGCCCTGCCAATTACCACCACCCACAGAGGAAGATAGGACTAAAAGAGATGGAGAGGGGAAGAGAGGAATGAAAGGAACGAAGATGGAAACACTCCTGACATTTTTTTATAAGAGTGTGATTGAAATCTTGCTTGCCAAGCGGGGTGAGCTGGAGTAACCTGCTGACAAACCAAAATGTGTTCTTGTCTTTTTTCTCCCTTTTCATTCTGGGCAAGTGGCTGTGCGTCACTCCCTTTGTGTCCTTTGATCGGTTCCTTGTCACTGTAGATGACTCGTGGATGGCTTTAAGCCGGGTATGAAAGTTATTATGTCTCTCCTTTTCACACTATTCCATTAGCCTTTTCTTCTCTTTCTTTTCCATCACTTCTGCTTTTCATCTGTCCATTCCCTCCATCCTCTCTCCTCTCTCTGTGTTCAGATTTCTCTTTCCTAATTTCTCCTTACCCTCCCTTCCTCAGTTCACTCCCCTCCCTCTCCTTCTTTGCCATGTCTCCATTAGGCAATTGTCTGCAGTTCATGTTAGGGTCAGAAGAACAGTCAAGCAGACTCAGGGGAGTTCAGAGAATCAATCTCTCAGAGAGCCTGAACACACACACACACACCATAAATAGTCTTAAAGTGGGGCCATTACAGAAATGGTGCCTTGGACTGTAACTGAGGAATAACCTGGCATTAACCTGGCCAACAAGCCTCTAGTGTACACACACACACACACACACACACACACACACACACAGATGTACCTGAGTGTCTCTCCAGTAGAGCCTCTGCGTTTCCACAGGTTAACCAGACTAGAAGAACGGCTGGCGGCTGAGGACGATTTGCCGTCGCCCACGTGCATGCGCACCACTGTGCTAGTGGTAAAGGCACTGCGCACGTTACGCTCTGGTTTGGCTAGAATGATGTACACCTGAAATCAAACATGATATATGTTATGTTATGTTATTTAAATACAGCAAAACAGTTCTAAAAAAGAAGACATTAATAATGTACAGAGAGAGCATAGACCTACATCACTGCAACTGTTTTTGGAAATAATTTGATGCCATCTGTGTACACAAAACTGTCTTTTCATAAATGTTCTTTTTAGAGTAATGAAGGTTGTCATGACTTACCTTGTTAATGTAAAATTCTAATAAAAAGACAATTCACTAAAGCAGCAGCAGCTAATTGGTTCTGTTGATTGCATTTCTACTATTGCTTAAAAACAAACGTTCTCCTTGAAGCTCCCCAGGAATATCTAGCTATTACTGTATAAGTGGGAGAACACATGAGACGTGATAATATCTTAAATTAGCTTTTTAACTTCAATGCAGGCATTTGGTGAAAATTTAATTTCAAGTTTGAAATGATTTATTCAAAAACTTAACTTGAATACTCACTTCCAATTACATGGTGTTTACTGGGAGTGCTGCCTCTGCATTACCACTCTAATAACAGGGTTACTGTCAGACTGTCGATATGGTCGCAAGCAACAGATATTTTGGTGTACTTTATCATCACATTTAAGTATTCACATACCAAACCAAATTGTGGCGTATTGCATGCAAAACATGAGGACATGTGGCAGGATGAGCGTGAAAGTTTTTCTTTCTCAGTTCTGGGAGGAGGACGTAAATATTCACGTACAGGCACTGAACTGCTCTACATGGCGAGTCCAAGATTTTCTACATCAGAACACCTCAGGGTGTTTTATTGAGGTCATAACTTGGACACCTACCACATCCAAAAGATTGTAGTGAGTTTAACACATGGTTAAGTCCATTTCAACAGTGAGAATTAACTGGTAATGTAACATGAAGTATTAGCACTGTTGCTATGGTTACCTGCAGTTTAATACACCTTGTGCACTGATTTAGTATGATTACAATCACAGTATGTTTGAAGTTTCCTAGTATACACTATTAATGGACACCTGACAAGCACTCAGAAAAAGGTATTTTCGGGGGCTTAAGTTTATATGTGAATGAGTGAGAAGTATATAAAGTGGATCTTAGCTTCAGCCTTACCTTGGGTACGAACATGCAGCACAGAGCCACGGTGGCACTGAGGCTGACACTGAAGCACATGGTGATAATTTTGTAGTTGGAACCAAAGTAGATGGGTACGAAGGCCAGCCAGATAATACAGGTGGTGTACATGGTAAAGGCAATGTACTTAGCCTCATTGAAATTAGCTGGGACGTTGCGGGTCTTGGTGAGAGAGAGACAGAGTCAGAGAGAAAGTGTAAGCAAATATTCATACATTTCTTTATTGTTGTTGAATCGTTCTGTGGAAAACTGCCTTAAATCAGGAAAATAAAACAAAGAAAGACACTGTTGCTAACCTGACCATTATGTGCAAGTGAATTAGGTGACACATGGAGTCATAACCATTCACCACCAGAGTTGTACTGGTTTCCTCTGCTGCTGTGTTCTTAAACATGGTTAATTCATTTGCTTGACATGCAGTGTATCTCAGCATTTCTCTACTTTTACCATTCTGCTCTCACACTACAGAAAATGGATGTCTGCAGGCCAGCGATAATCAAACACTGACTTTATAATGTGTTTTGGTGTAACAGAATATCATTTACTGCTGCTGAAAGGTTGTAGAGCACCAAACACAAACAGTGGTTCAATCACTGCTTTTCACATTATGTCTGTGTGACTTTTCTCACACATAGCAGCTTGAGGTAAGACATGTACTGTACATACTCCAAACTGGACATATGTAGTATGGGTACACATGTTCCTACACATAAGAACCTATGGCTCCAACAACATGTGTCCTTGGAGCTTTGGATTTAAAGCACCCACTAATTGAGGATTTTGTGACTTCAATTGTGATATTATCATTTAAATCAGTACTGTGTCACAGAAAAAAACATGCAAAGTCATCACAAACCTTTTGAATTTGAGGTAGTAATGTACAATAGTTACAAACACAGCAAGTACCTTGAAGGCATAGAAGGTGCAGCTGAGGATGAGCAGGCCATTGTATCCTAGCGGGGCAACTACGGCCAGGTTAGTGGTGTTGCAAATGAGGTTGACCTGGCGGATGCTAGGGTAGTCATGGATCACCTACAACAACGGAGGAGGACGAAACGGGGCAAGCCAATGATAAAAAGCTCAGCAAAGCTTTTGCTACAAGCATACTTTTCTTTCATCCACAAAAGTGGGAATGGTGTTTGCAAAGATGTAACAACAGTGGCACTAAAAGAGATTAGGGAAGCAGTACAATTTAACAAACTAACATTGCCATTCATTACACTGCCAACCTGAGATGCCCAATATTTTAAGTCTGCTGGGAAAGAATTACAACAATGCTAAGACAGCTGTTGATCTACTCATCAACCTACTACCATATGTGTCAAATGATCTTAAAAATACCAGCAATGTCATAGAAACAGACTCTTTGAGATTAAAGGCCTCATTATGCGGGAACTTTAATTTTTCCAATTCAACACAATTTTCTCTCGTCTCTCTCTCTCTCTGTTCATTTGTCTGTCCACCTGTTCTTAAGTCTATCTTTCAACGAGCCACTCTCCCACTCAGACACACCTACACACACACAGCTTACCTCAGGTGGCTCCATGAGGAAGAGAGCCACGATGATGCCCAGCTGCAGCAGTATGAGGAGGAAGGCAATGATGAGCTGAGCGCAGGCAGACATGAAGCGAGGTTTCTTTGTACAGATCTTCTTCTTGCTGCCTGCCAGGATCCGGGCGATGCGGTTCGTCTGGGGTCAGATTGCAAACATCATCGGGACCTTTTAATGAACTATATACTGAACATACTGTATCTATATTCTGTCCATCTGCTTTCTGTATTTCTACACTGCTGCCACTGTCCTTATGCAGACATTTTAGTGAGAAACACTTGGATTGAAAAAAATATTGCACACAGGAGTCAAAATCTTGTGCAATAAGCTCAAGGTCATTTGTTATGGGAAGGCTATTGCCCTGTTCCCTCAGCCCACATTCCCCAAACCCCCCGGGACAGGGGTGGGTTAGACCTGTGCCCTGCTTCTAATGATATGGTACCAATATCCCCTCCCTCTAACCATTAAGGAATGGAAAGGATAACAATCTGCAGTATCAGGAGACTATGGCCTCTGTTTTCTTCCCCGTTTCTTTCTGATTAGGTCCACAGTTGTGCTTCTACCCACAGATGTATCCCTGCTGACTCTCCAGCATCTGAAGCGCTTCTGTGGCTATTCCCCACAGACAATTGGTGATCAAAGGCAGGTAAGCATAAATCTAATGACAGGGGTATTCCACATCTTTGGAGCTAACTCCTTTAGCCCTACACCTCTCACAACTGCTGCACCCTACATTCTCAAACTTATTTCAGTCCTTACCTTGGTGACAAGTGCAGAGTAGCTCATGGCAGGTGACAGGCCAATTCCCAGTCGCTGGAGGTAGCAGTGGATGACATGGGGTTTGGCTATGAGGCTGAAGGTACACAGGTACCCCAGGCAGATCCCTGCCAGTATTATGTAGCACAGCTCCCTACTGGAAGATTTCACTACTGGGGTGTCCCGGAACCTGAACGCAGAAACATTCAGACAAAAAATTATGTGTAAGTGAAGACATACACATACACAGACATACAGTATATAAAGAAGAATTTAAACACACACTCATGAAAACAGTGATTAAGAAAAGAGTAGAAATGTGCAAAGTGGGTATGTATGGTGTATATCGCTGCCTTGTCTAGCGCTGCTTGCATTGTTCTCCTCAGTTCATATATTTTCTGAGACAGATGAGAGATTCATTACCTGATGAAGACTGCGGTGACAAAGAATGTGGCCATTTGACCGAGGCAGGCAAAGACCACAGCAGCGATGGGTTCAGGGTCTCCCCACCGCAGGTACTCCACTGGGATTGAGTCACAGCCTGAGGATATAAGAATGTGGAGATGCATTTCTTGTTACAAAATGAATCAAAGGCTTTTATTTGATGTGTGTGAAGCTCAGCCACTGGATAACAGAGTGAGTTTTAGGTAAGACTTCCGTGCTAAACACTTACATCAGACTGCATGCCTTTTGCCGTGCAATACATACTTCTCTACTGTCCACCCTCTTATCCCTCCATCTATGTCTCTATTCCTCCCTTTCCTCTCAGTCCACCGTCATTCAATCTCTGTATCTGTTTCCTGTCGCTCTCTTTTTCTTTGTAATGCCCCATTCATCAATCTGTCCCTCTCATTCCCCCAAATATCTCCCCTATCTCTCTTAATCCTCATCCCTCCCACCTTTCTCCCTAATTCTCTCCCTCTCTTCCTCCCTCCATCTCTGTCTTTCTCCTAGGCAAGGAGATAAAGTGTCATTAATTAAAGGGACAGTTCTAATTACGATCTGTCTTAACACTTGCTGAAATTATCCGGCTGGTTGGTCTAGACATACTGTAGCAGCAGGGACGCACGTATACTCTTTCCAAAACTTTCTGTCCCTGTACATCTTCACTTTCTTGCTTTTTTTTGCCTTCTTTTCTCTCTTTCTCTGTCTTTCTCTCTCTCTTGCTCTTACTGTTCTTACTCTCTCTCTCACAGACACACACACACACACACACCTGTTCGTACAGTACTGCAAACCGCAGAGAGAAGGGAAGAGACAGAACAGTCATTAAAAAAGACTTAAGCAATTTAATGACTTTGTCTTTAACACGGTCAATAAAGTTTATGAAATCAGTTATGTGGTTAGGTCTAGGGGCATAAACAGCAGCCTAATTGCTGAATGGGAGCCAAGGGGACGGTAACAAACAGACAGAAAATAAGTCATACGGAAGCATACTGCAGAGGATGTGGCTCTCTTGCAAGCTTATATCACTGAAAAGCTTAAAGTGCCACTGCAATGTAAATCCTAATCTAAAACAGTGTGAGGTATTGAACATCATGCAAGGTGTGTAAAACAGAATAATCAGTCCAATCATTTTATTCAAAGACTTTTTTTGTGTGCTTTTCCTCTACTTTGGCATAGTCCCTTTTTAAAAGACAGGGACTACACCACTGTCCTGCCTAGTCATGAGAGGTGAGGACCACCCACCCATGAAAATTAAAGGTGGGAGGAAACTAAGGCACTTGCTGAGAATTTAGCTCCAATTAATCCTGCCCACATACATCTAGATGTTGGGGAAAATCCCAGATCAGTGTTTTTCTCATGGGTTTTCTCAGAGCAGTGGAAAAGCATTAGCTACGTCTGCATTTTAATACTTAATTAGCTCACAGAACCTGCAGGAAATCATGTCGTGTTTGACCCTAAGCCAAACTGGTGCATTAAGGGGAGGGGGACCACTTGGAGGGTTCAGTCAATATAAAGTTTTGAGACAAACTCCTTTAAAACATTCTGAGACTCAGACTGTGGAACTTTACCGATCAGTGGAGAGGCTCAAATCCCAAAGCTAATCCTCCCTTTTTCTGCTCCTTTCACTCTCCCTGGCTGCTGCTTCTGTCAGAGCCTCTATTCATCTCTCTCTCTCTCTCTCTCTCTCTCTCTGTTTTTTTCTCTCCCTCTCTCTCTTTCAGACTTTCCTTCTCTTTATGTTTTTAAGTCACTTTTCTATCGCTTTCTTTTTTCTTGTTTTTGCGCTATTGCTGTCTCCAAAACTCTCCTATTGCTTTCTGTGGTTTTCACACCCACTGTACCTCTGTCCCTGCCAGCCTGAGACCTTGCTCTATCTCCTCTATTCCCTCTGGCTCTTTATCTCTCCCTCTCTTCGTCTCTCCTTTTCTTTGGCCTGAGGGAGAGAGATCAAAATGTCTGCTGGAGGAACAGGGCAAGCAGTTTGTTTACACCTCATTATTACTGTTCCATACAGCCCCGCTGGGGGACACGCAGCACTTATTGTTGATGAAATGAGTCACATACACGTACTCACACACATGAACATGCATGGACAAACACACACAAAGTAATACATGGGTAACCCCAAGCACGCTTTCAATTCTTTATCTCCCTCTTTTTTCTCTGTCAACTTTCTCTTTGTCATTTTCTCACTGGCTTGCTCCCTGTTTTAGTTTAAGGATGCTTCTCTCTCTGGCAGTGAAGCTCAATCTGAATTTTCAGCAGGGCTCGATTCATGTTTTAATCATTGAGCTTGGTGAGGAGCTAGCAAGCAGTATAATGAGCAGCTGAAAGCATAACAAGGCAATATCCAACCGCTTCGAACGCAGTGGAGGGGAAATAAATTTTCATTGCAACTGAAATGTATTTGCATTGAAAGCTGCTCTTGATGCAGAATAATTAAAACACTGGTGACCATGTTGGTAACAAATTAAAGGGATGAGAGAGAGGGAGTGGAAGGGAGGGAAGGAGGAGGGGAGGGTGAAACGGAGGGATCGTCTTTCAGTTTCTCTCTCTAATGTATCTGGTGCAGGACTTACTGTATAATAATATGCTCTAATTGCACACTGTATCTGGGAAAATATAACTATCTCATTATACTAAACATCCTTTATCCTATGACCCTACACACTTACATGCACACACACATAACAGTGGTTACTGTTCGGTTTCCTTCGAGTAGCATCACCACTGCTGCATTGATATTACAGGATTTTTATGCAGGAGCAGGGCCAAATACTGTAGTTTCTATTCAAGTGTTGGCAAAGTGAGAATGTCTCTGAGATTGCATTTAAATATTATAAATAAACATGCAGACACACACAAGCACACAGAGACTGACCTGTGAGGTCATCAGTAGGCCAGGAGCCCAGTTCACAGGCTCGGCAGGTATACTCGTCGAACACAAACTCATTTTCTTTACAGGGAGTGCAGGTCCAGCAGCAGCTCACCTCACCTTTACGGATCACCTGGAAGGGACAAAATGCACATTGTCTGTGTGTACCTTTACCTTTGTGTAGTACATGCTTGCAGTGATGTACTGTACATGCCAAGTCATGTGCACCAGATACTACATAGTCTTTTATTCCACTAATAATCAGAATAGTCCGAATAACAATTCTTGCTCATTATTTAACTGGCCTATAAGACATTAATTCATTTAAAAGAGGTAGCAAAAATGATGTATCATCTATTCCACATAAGAAAATTTTGTCATGTACAGTAAACTGGTATGTAAGTATGTAAACCGGACTTTAATTACTACTTTATGTATTTTATGTAGTATGTAAATACTTGAAAAATGCTTCATGTCACCAGACATTTTATCTGTATCAGCCATCTTACCTTAATCTGCCCTTTGTCACAGGGTTCACTGCAGACTGACTTGATCATGGCGTCTTTGTTGGGCCAGATTTCATCATCATCTATCTTCAAACCTCGGTTGTCCCAGCTGCCAACATTAATGTAGTCATAGTAGTCCTTCCCCATCTTTTTGAAGTTCATGATTTCATACCTGTGGATAAAAGGTACACATACAGCATACATACAACACATTAACGCACACATTGTCATGTCATATGACCATGCAACCCAAAAGGCCACCCAAAAAGGAAACCCATGACAACTTTGTTCAGTTACAGTGTGTACCTGCCAGGTGAGTCTCCGTTCTCATCGAATAAGATTCCCTCCCCTGATACACCTGTGAAGTTGGTTTTCATCAGGAAGTCTAGCAGTGTAGCGCCATCTATAGGTCGCATGGCATCACACAGGCCCTTAAAATACAGGAACAGTCAAGTCACATCGAACAAAAACGTCCTGACTGAAGAAACATTGTTTCACGTAAATATCTTTGTGTGTGCATATGTCACTTTTAAATGGTGGTCAATGGTCATCCATGTTGATAAAAAATCAACTGAACTGAATACAATGGCATATAAATGGTAAAAATATATTAAGTTAAAACTCAGCTTAATTACAATAAAGAATACTCATAACATGATTACTGTATTGTGGGACTAATATAAAGATAAACTAAGCAATCAAAAAACCAGCAAACAAGGTGCAGCATCCCTCCAAGTTTCATGAAAATTGAAATGTGTAGTGTAACAGTTTTTCTATCCCATGATCCATTTCAGGCCAATCACTGTAACATTTTTATACACAGTGAACAGTGCCAAGTTGAATCATCTCGTGAAGTTTAGTCAGAATTGAAACCCTGTGTCTGAAATATTACATTCCAGTTCACATGTCTGCAAGGATGAAATGTCATTCCCACTAAGTTACAAATAATATGAGCCAAATTCTGTAAACGTTAAGCAACACTGATGTATTTTCTCCTGTATTGTCTGTCTCAGCCAACACTGTTTCAGTTTTGTACCTTTCTATCTAAATTCCAAAATTACATAATTAATAAGTAATGTTTATATAGTATATGTAATCATCCAGCTTCCCAGAGAAGGGTATGTAGTATGACAATAAGTCAAAAATGGCTGCCGTGGAAACAGGATCAAGTGTAATATGGCAGCAATACTCAACTGGTACCGTTTTTTTGTCCCACCATTCCCACTCTCCACCCCTTCATCTCCCTCCTTTATCCCCTTGGTTTGTCCCTCCATTCATCCATCAGAGCAGTACCTACCTGATAGCCTGGGCAGAGTGCCCGTTGCATGTTATGCAGGCCATATGCCATCGAGTAGATGGCATTAATGACAAACCCCATCTTAGTGTCCTGTGCATACTGCTGCCGAAGCGACTCTCGCTCTGCAGAGGTGGGTGGGTAGAGTCAGGGGGGAGGGAGAATTGGGTTGGTGAGGAAGGATGGAAAGAGGAAGGCAGATATATCAGAGCAGCTCTTAATTTCCCTTCTAGTTTTATGAAACACAGTCTGCTTTTTTTCTAACATCAAAGACCACCTCTCATTTCTTCTCATAGGCCACTTCCCACCTCCACATCTCATTTCTTTCTGCCTCTTTCTGTGTCCTGTTCGTTTGTATTTCATGTCCCATTTCATTAGAATACACGATACATGACTCCCTTTGATGCAGCTCTCACACGCCGTTTTGCGTATGAATGGAGAGAATGAAACAGAGAGAGAAAGATGGGGGGGGCGAATACAAAGAAATAAAGGGAGGGTGCACTCACAGCCACGAGGGATATCTCCAGATGAACCAGAAAGGTGTGTGTATCCATATGTTATGTGTGTAGGTGCGTGGGTGTGTGGTTAGCCAGCCTGTTTGTATATTTTCTGAGTGTATGTTTTTTGTATTAATAGTGGACATTATGAAAGCCTGTCAATAAAAATGCTGATTGGTACTGTAGCCTGTTATGACCCAAAACAATGAAGCCTCTCTCTTAGTACCCAACGTGGTTTCAAAACAGAAGTACAATACAGCTGTGACTCAGAAACCCACTCAGAGACACATGTCCATACTCACTGATACAGGTGTTCAAAAAGTAAATTTCAAGCCTCATCCCCATATGTCTCAAAGGACTTCACAATCAAGAAAGACGTAGCTAATAATCACTCTGCCATGAAAGAAAATGATGTAAATTTGCTATAACTACAGAATATTCTATTTTGGTCGTCCTCGTATGCTTATTTGTGTCCAGTCTATACTCACTGCTACAGGTGCGGTTGTATTTGCTGCTCTCCTGCGGGTGGCCTTTAAGTCGACAGTGGAACCGATGCTGCCAGAACTCTGGAAACCAGGGGTTCCTGTGGTTGTTGTCAGGGCGAAGTTTAAGGTAGTACTCATCAAACCACTTCACATCAGCCGACTGGAGCTTGATGGTAATACCACCGGCCGCTTCCCTAACATAGCCATCTGTTACATCATACCGGTCCGCCCATCCATCACTGCAAAGAAAAACAAGGAAAGACAAGTAGAAAAGTTCAGCAAACTCCAAGACCCCATTCATTTATCTGTGAGAATGAAAATATCTGTTCCACTGTCTCACAACCAAAACTAAATATGTTTCCTCTGAACAGTGGTGGAATCTTTTGATCATTCCCAAATACTTCTGCTGATTATGTTGCACGGGCTATTGAGAGAACTTAACTGGACATTTTATGCTTTTCAGACATCAATATTTTGGGGGAATACCGAGGTGACACTATGTGGGCAAATTTTCTTTGTGATTTTTGGTCCTACTATTATAACTGAAGGCTGAAATAATGAGGCTGACTCAATGACAGTTCGGGTTACCGAATACGCCTCCCTGTAGCCAACTCTTACACCTTATGTGGTCTCCATTGCCGTTTGCAGAGACCCTGTTTCTATGAGAGAACTTCTAATATCTAAAAGAAACCCTCTCGCAGATGTGCTGTGCTTCCATGCTGGAGAGGAGGTGGTGTGGCTCAGGTCCTGCCTAGGCAATCCCTGAAGTTGCTCGATGTCCTCCTGGATCCATCCTCTTCACTTTTGCTCTACAATCTACATTTCTGTCACCAAATTGTATACATATATATACATTTATTGCATGGCTGTCCGTCCCTCCTCTGTTGCTCTTCCTGATGGTTTCTTCCATTTTTGAGCGGGTTAGCCTTTAGAGCCCAATAGAGTGCAAAGCTTTCTTCATAGAGCTGGAAATACAAAAACACAACTATGGGAGTTGTGTGTACGTGTGTGTGTGTGTGTGTGTGCGCATGCAGTGAACAGCTGACAAGCCTGTTATTGGATGAAATTAAATGTTTGGGTTGAGAGGTGAAGCGCAGGGGCACCAATATGTCACCATAACAAATAAAACCTATTTCACACACTCATACCTGTATCACACATGCACACACACACACACACACACACACAGACAAATACATTTACTTGGTGAAATTCATTTTCCTCAGAGGAAGGGACAAACAAAGAGAATGAGAAACAGAAAGACAGGGAAGAAGAGTGAGAGACAGAGAAGCAGAAATAGCAAATCAGGGAGAATCACAGTGAAAGGAGGGACAAACAGAATGATTAGCAGAGAGAGTCAGAGGACATGTGGGAGGGAGCTCTTACATCATTATGGGCAATGTCCAAAATTCATCATATCACTGACAAATAGGCGTAAACACTATGCACAGACACACACACACACACACATACCGCAGCCGGGTGCTGAGATGATCTAGGTCAAATGGAGTATTTTGGCTGCAGCTCAGCAGCCATGCCCTGTCAGACACCAGCAAGACGAATATAACTACCCCACAATACACACACACACACAAACTGTGGAGGCATATCGCTGTAGTTTGCATTTTTGGGGGGAAAATTTGGGTTTACTGCTCCTAAAGGAAGCACAGATGGCACAGTGAGCATGTTTGTGTGTGAGGGAGAGATAAAGAGAGGAAGGGAAAGAGAGAGAAGTGGATGTGAATGACAAATCTTCTCTCCTCCTTTCACAACTACTGCCAACATGGCCTCAAGCAAGACGATGATCCTCAGCTCTTCCAGTGGAAACTCTCGTTCCTTTCTTTTCTTTCTTTCTTTCTCTCTCTTCTTTTTCTTCTTCTCTCTCTCTTTCTCTCTGAGCCTCCAGAGAACAAAACTCATTTTCTCCTACAGCCGTCCTTCCAGCCTCAGTCTGATTGGAGACCCAAAGTGTTTGTGCGTGTGTGTGTGTAAACTGCCTCCTCTGTCTGCCACCATTTGTGCCTCTCTAACTGTCCCTATTTTTCTCTTTCTTTCTGCCGTTCCTCTTGTCACCCTCTGCCTCTGAGCTGTGGTCATAAATCACGGTGAAAGCATTTCTAGATGGCTATCCATGACATGATGGACCATGCCTGTAGCCATCCAAATAAATGTGTGCAAGTATGTGATGTGTATGTGAATCATGTTATATTTGTATGGTGGGTGATGCGGAGGTGAGCAGCGGTTCTGTCACCAATGCTTGTTTGACTTGTTGTCATAGATGAGTCAAGAAACGCTACTTTAGTGGACACAGACTGATTAAGAAGTGTGTTTTAGAGGAAAATATTTTTTTGGTTATCAGGACATGAAATATGTTTCAGAAAAACGAGATGTTGCATGAACAAATTAATTAAACTTCAAACAAAGCCTGAATTAACCAGTTATGGTTTATGTCAGTGCTTCCCAGTCTGAGGGGACAACTGATTATATTTATTGTTTCAGACAATCTAATCTTTGCTCTTTTCTTATGAATTACTGGCTAATTTTACTTCTTTGGGCCTTTATAAATCATTCAAGCACTTGGTCATAACCCAAAGACATATGCAACCATGAGCCACCACGATGAGTCACAAGTAGGCATTATGTCATTTTAATCACAATGTTACTACAAATTTATTTATCTTATGTACTGTTAAACTAAAGGTGGGTGTAGATACTTTCATGACTATTTCAATAACAATATTGAATTTGGTACATTACCTTTCATTCAGCTGGTTGGATAACTCTTAGAACATGTTGGTCTACATTAAAATTTGCCTTGACTTCAAGCCGTCTCTCTGTAAAATGAGTCTTGTGGATAAAAGGTAAATCAATGGAGCTTGAAATAGTTTTGAGCACCGACTGTTGTAACTTTTAGAGATCCACACTGCTGCTCAAACCACTGACCATTTTTGTCTGGTATCATGCAGAGTCCTCATTGACATGTTGTTATTGATGTGGGTGGAAAAGCGAGAAAGAAAGAAAGTAAGAGGAGGAGCAAAGAAAAAAAGTAAAGACAAAATCAAAGAGATTGACAGGCAGAGGCAGTGAAAACCAGATCCAGAAGTAAACAATCAATGATCATTAATCAGCACTCTCTCATCCTGTCAATAGATTTCTCCTTTTTTTCTCTCACACAGTTTTCTCTCTCCATCTGTCTCTTTCACCCTCTCTCATTAACACCTTCAGCTTTCCCTTGAGCCCCTTTCGCTCTGTTTTTCTCTCTTCTTCCCCATCCTCCAACTCTGTCACATTCCACTGCATCCGTCTGTCGATATGTCCTCTTTTTCACTGTTTTTCTCATTTTCTTTCTTATGCACACAACACATACTTTCTATGATATCTCCGTCACACATACACATGCATGGTTATGTTATGTCTCTTCTGTGCCGCATCTGTTTTTTTTCTTATCCTTTTGGGGCCTTTTTTTTCTTTCTTTCTTTCACTTGTCACCTGTTTGGCAAGCTTCCCAGCAGGACACACCTGCAGCTCCTCAGAGGCCAAGATGACAAGCAACACCGGCAACATACACACAAACACACTCACAAGCACACTGGTATTAATCACCACATGAAAGTAAAAATATTTCAAGAAAGTTCTCCTTAATTCCAATAAGCAACTTGTGCTGCTGAGGTGTTGAACCCAATCAGTGACCTTCACCACGTTCATCCTCTCACTGTCTCGCCAAACGGCTTCACTCCCACTGTATCATACTGTCTGAATAAAATAAATAAAGACACTTATCACTGATGAAAAAATATGCAGTGTTTTATCAACACATTTCTAATTGCCCCTTCAGGAAGTAATATGTTTAGTTAGCTCTCCAGTATAATCACAGAGAATCATATCTGATCTGTTCTCCGTCTTGCACAAATACCATAACGAAATGTGCTTTTAATAATTTCCCAGTTAGCACAATGACTCCCACACATGTTGGAACAACACAAATAACAACATTACATTTTCTTGTGAATCCCACATATTTATTTTATAATTGAAACATTTTTGATGTTTGTTGACATGTAAATCAATGACTGGTTTGTTTCTAAGCACTGTTGTGCCAAATTGGACAATGTATCATAAAATGACACATTTAAATAATATAATATGTAGTGACGTCTGTTTTAGGAGGAATTCTTTTGTTGAATCCTCAATATTAAATTTTCTGGAATAGCTGGATGAAAGGATCACTGATACAGGATAGTGTTCACATATACCAGCCTGCAAAAAAACATGTAGGACATGTGGCAGTGCGCAATGCACATGCAGTTTTGCAATGGCTATAATAGTGCTGTGCTAACACACAGTGAGGTCTGTCTTCACCTGCGCCTGTTTGGCATCTTGGTGACTCGCTTTGCGTCAAAGTAGGCGGTGAGGCACAGCGGGGGTTGAATGTTACTG
Source organism: Oplegnathus fasciatus (assembly GCA_003416845.1). Classification (NCBI taxonomy): domain Eukaryota; kingdom Metazoa; phylum Chordata; class Actinopteri; order Centrarchiformes; family Oplegnathidae; genus Oplegnathus; species Oplegnathus fasciatus. The sequence continues at coordinate 217,246 of NTHP01000578.1, read as the reverse complement.
TCTTTCAAACGGCAAACTGCAATTTTGGTGTCAGTGCCGAACACAATGTTCGAAATAGGTCTTTTTTTGATAATTGTACCACAGAAAACTTTTACAGCAACTGCACATGTGGTTAATAAGTATATTTAAACCAAACCATCTGAATATATACTCCTAATGAGTATATATTCAGATGCAACTCATGAGCAAGAATATCTTCTTAGGAGACCAGGCTCTCTGTTCAATTACAAAGTGTCAGTGCATCATGGTGGGGAGTATACTGCTTTGCAAGGGATGAGAGGAGCTGATGTCATTGGCGATTATTGACAGTAGCCCCTAACACACCCACTGATAATGTATGATAATTGATTCCTCCCAGTTCCACCTCATTTTGAAGTGCACTGCAGGTGCGCTACATGACTTCAACCACTGAAATACCAAAAGTTCACTAGCGAGCCCTCTGCATAGTGTGCATTTGAGGGAGCTTTGCACTATTTGCCCCACATTCAAAACACTACAGCCTATAAGGTGTGGATTATTGTGTGCTGTATGGATATTGAAACAAATACAACAAACATACACAAAAATAGGCACACATGTTTACCGATCAACATTTACAGTATGCAACTGTGTGGGCGATTTAGAAGAAGTCTTCAGGGTAAATGTATACATTTATGAGAGCGTGTGTGTGTGTGTGTATGTGTGTGTTCATGTGTGTGTGCATCTATGTATGTGTGTAAGGGGGGCAATGGTTGTGATGTGTGTGATGTTATCATATATGAGGCTGATCAATCACTCACTCTATTATTGATCAAAACAACTGTTCTTAATGACATGAATGGTTCTCTCTGCCTCTCTCTCTCTCTCTCTCTCCACATGTCTAAGAGCCCAAGGCCGTTGCCATGGTTTCCAGCCCACGCTCAACCTGCTGTCTGTACTTTGTGTCTCATTAGAGCACACTGGATTTTAAGTGTATGCATGCACGCGCACACACTCTCTCACACACACACACACACACACACACACACACACACACACACACACTCTTCCCCCTCTCTCTCTCACACACACACACTTTTACTTTTCTATTCACAATTCAATTAACATTAGACGGCCTGTCTCTACCAATATTGGAAATGCTATTTGCATAATAGTACAGTATGCCAGTGTTGTAGGCCAATGCATTACCTTAAGCAGAACTTTTACAAACCAATTCTACATACTGAGGCCTGGGGCAATTGCCTTTCCATTCTGTTCATTCAAAGTATAAATAGAAACTGGAACTGGAACATTTGTGAGTGATTATTAATTTTCAGTTGGTTCTTTCTTGGTTATGAAATCCATCTCAAGCCAGAAGTCTTTGACTCTTTGAATTCCAGCAAAGGTCTGCCAGGTGGATTTGATTACAGGAATAATAAATGCACTAAACATTTATTTTCCGATGTCTACCCCGTCTTTAAGATTTTAAATGGTTGCAACTGACAGTGCAAACAGCTACTATCACAAGTGAGCAAGGATGTTAATGAAACATTGTGGCACAACTTTTTGTGATACAAAAACATGACAATAGACATCACAGAGCTGAAAGATAGATCACACTATCAATGGCCTATGTGAGCAGAACAAAGTAGAAGCAGAGCACTATGGCAAAACGTTTATTCAGTGTCTCTCTCTCTCTCTCTCTCTCTCTCACTGTGTCTCTCTCTCCTTCTATCTCTCTCCAAGAAAACAAAAAAGAAAGATGCATTTGGAAACAAAGCAAAGTTGATTTTGACTTAATTTGACTGCTGGAGTTGGTTTTCACTGTCTTTTTTTGACAAAAACAGTCAATGGACGAGTTCCATTGTGTGTGTTACAGCTCAGACTGATTTCCAAGTTTACCAGGAACTCAGTTTTCTCTGATTATCTTCCAGACTACTTTCCGTCTTTAGTCTCTGTACATTCATTGCGCAACACAACTAAGATGATCTACAAATTTTTATTCAAGTTGGTAACATTTTCAACTTCAGCATTCAGGCCTTCATTTCGGTTCCATGCATCTAGAGAGAATGTACTTCTATTTGCCTCTGTCTGTTCCTTTGACATTGCCTGCATTTATGCCGCATCGAAATACTGCTGTACATTGTAAAATGGAACCGACTAGAAACCTTACATCTATTTGCTTTGGAAATTGGTTACTGTGGCAAACTAGGGTGTTTGCAGAGTGCTAGTCCGATCAAGTTCACACGTCTGTTCTTTATCTCCATTCTTGTCTTTTTTATTCAGTTTAGTTTTATTGAAATAAAGATCTGCATGTAAGACAGGGTGATTTAGTTATTCATTAAAGAGACTGTACAAAAACACAAGAAGAAGTAAATAAGGAATTTTCCACTGCGACTGTTGAAGACAGAAAGGTGAACATGGTAATGGTCAAAGTCAAAAGTATTGTGACTGTATCAAACCGTGATCTCTGTATTGTAAATCGAACCAAATCAAGAGCTGTATCATTACACCCAGACAGCTAAACAAGGCCATCCCTGTTGAACATTTCATCTAATTACAGTGAGTTGATAATACTTGATCAGCGAATGAACAATTCATTTGTGTTATTGTTTCCCTTTGACCTCAGTCGTGCTGCGCTTGGTCACGATACAGTTGCAGATCCTTTGGCAAACGATGTTTCATGAGAGAGTGGAGGCATGTGTTTCAATTTCAGAGTTGTTGTATTAGCGTACAAATTTGGATTGTTCTGTCATCACTGTGGTAAGATTGGATTAACTCGGGAAAATAAGGTCACAGATTTTGTATTGGCAAAATAACTGAATCCGAACTGAAGCTGTGCTGCCAATGGGTCACTTTAGAAATTAATATCTGGGTTCAATAATAACATGCCACCCGACCCCAACCCACCCACTCTCTAGCTGCCATGGCAACCTGGCAGAGTTTCTAGATGAGCATCTGCTGCTTACAACCATACTGCACACACACACACACACACACACACACACACACACACACACACACACACCAGCAGTCCACCAACCAACCTGACAGCATTAATTAGCTGGACAGACAGCACAAGCAGGGAAAGTGAACACAGAGCACACACAAACAGACGGTTACAATCTGACAGAGCGGAAAAAATTCAAAATTAAAGAAAAAAAAAAAGAATGTAAGCTGATCTGCATGTCTGTGAACATCCGAAACTTAAGTGTTGACAGCCCAACAGCTGCACATGCTCTGCTGTCAAAATTCAAACCCAGAAAATAAACAATAAACAAACACAGATGTTGTCCAGAGGGTCATGTGAGTTTGTTTTTTAGTGCATTTAAAGTGCTGCTGTTCATAAGCATACATTTAAGTCATGGTAGTTGAAGGCTCCCCAAGGACCAAAACACAGCAACACATGTCAATTTGTGTCAGCACACAAAGTAATCTGAAGCAGACTATTTCAACCAAATAGGATAATGCAAAACAATGCTAGGGTGTGCTTTTTGCAGTCACAATCTGTGAGGGAGAGAGCTGACAAGTTGGGATATATTACTGTAACAGTCAGCTCCATCACTGATGGATGGTGAAAAAGATCCGTTCAGTGTCAGTGGATTTTAATGATGTAGTGATGTAGTGGTTTTGCCAAGAGGAAAAACACTTGATCTAAGCTCACAGCTCACAAAGCAGTATAACACAATAACGCATTTTACAGTTGTTGAGACTCTGTGATTAGTGGCTTTATAAGCACACCAGCTAACCGTTCTATATTTATAGTTTCAGTGTGTGACGCTATCAGACTTAAATTCAGGTTTGACAGCGGTGGCAGGCTTGGATGGGAATTGTAGCATTTTTATTATGATTTATCAGAGAAAAAACAGAAAGAGATGTACAGTAGAAAGTGATTCACCGGAGGGTATAAAGCATTGATAAGTTGCAGTGCTTCTGCCATTCTGACCCTACAGATGATAAATGATTGTATCATCTGAGTAAATCCTGTACTAACAAATGACTATTATGCCTATACAGTGCATCTATCTAATACTACGTGTTAGTGAACTAAATATCTGGCATATGTGCATTCTGGTAAACAGCAGGACTTTCGTAGCTTACATGTACCGATATCTAAATATTTGGAAAGGGGACAGGCCTCCACAATGTGATATTGGTATCAGATACTGTGATTTTCAGACTACTTGGCTAAATGTTAAAGTCATGGTTTACATTTTTCAGTCTATTTAGCACATAGACAAGTCATATTAGTGACATAGTGTAAAAATGTAATAACCATCAATTGAAGGAGAGTTTTAGAGTGAGGCTTTAGGAAGAGTATGAGCTCTGACATTTTGCAAATTTTGCAAATTTGAACGGAAAGTATCAACCAGTCCCAAGCCCCAACACCTCATCTATCAACAGCCTCGGCCAAACAGAGGTCAAAGTTCACAATGACAACAGCAAAACTCATTAAGCCAAATGTCAGAACTGTCTCACACACAGACACAGCGGCGCTAAACTCCGAGTGTGTGTGTGTGACAGACAGAGAGAGAGAATGATGCAAGGCTTGTGTCCACGTGTGTACCCAACTGTGTAATTATGTGAGTGATCGGACCACTTTACACGCCCGTCATTCAATAACACGCACACACACATAGCAGGACAGCCCACGCCTGCTTACCTTGGCAGCAGGTTCACTTTTACCCATCTATCGATGTCACACTTCATTACCCTCTGTCTATATTTTTTCTGACACTCTCTCACCTCTCATCTTTTTCCTGTTTCTCTTTTCGCCCCACATCTGGATCCTCTCTTTTCTGTCTCGCCATTTCTTCCACTTCATACATCTCTATCTATCTGTTTCTCTCATGCTGATTTCTTCTTTCTATTGTTGCTCTTAGGTCTTGTTGCTGTGTATACTCCATCTATCTATCTATCTATCCATCCATCCATCCATCCATCCATCTTCCGCTCACTCTCTGTTCCATCTGTGTCTCTTTCTTAACTGATCACTGGCTGACCATCTCTCACATCATTTTGTCCATCTCCTTCCATTGTATTCTTTCTCACTCTTGCTTGCCTTTGCTATTTATTTTCCAGACTATTACTCAATCTTTCACAGAACCATAATTACATTGGCAGATCATCACTGAAATTCGGTTACCTAACTGCCTGGAAAAAAAGGAAAATAAATCACGGACTGTCTGACACAGACAGACAAACACACACGCAAAATATTCATATTTAAAAGGGATGTGGGATGTTTCAACAAAATGAGAATTTAATCCCTCATCTTAAAAAATATAAATCATCAGAATTGGAGTTTTCACCTCACAGTCACAATATTAGTATTACCATGAAAGTATTACATTTTATTCCAGTGATACAGTGTAATTCTTGTCCTCATCCGAACACTTTAATAACCTCAAACCACAAAGTGACCCTTTTTCAAACTGAAGATCAACAACGTGCACTAACCTTAGAAATGCCCTCACTTCCTCAACTGTCTATAAAGATAAGTCACACAGATAGAAATACACACTCCCCCTCTTTCTCACACTCTCACCCACACACACTTTGTTCAGGCTAGTTTAGGCATACAGAGTGCATTTCAGATTTTGGCAACTTTGCTGATTTCCCCCGGGCTTCAGACAGCAGACGCTGATTTGATATGTGACAGGGGGACAGAAACAAAACTGTCAAGGCAGAAGAGAGAGAGACACAAAAAAGTTACATATACAGAGACAAAAATACAGTATTCAAGAGAGACTGGTGGAGAGAGACAAGCAGGGAGGCAGAGAAAAGAGGAGCAAAAAAGTAAAACAAAGTAGGGAAAGTAGAGCCCAACTAGGGTAACATTTACTCCTGGATTACTGTTGTCCCCCTTTTTATTATACACACACATAGCAAAAAGTGATGTTCAGACTAGGGCGGTACCCGACTCAGAATTTTGTGGTCGAATCGGATTTGATTATTCAATACGAAGATTCAACAATTCTTTCCTTTTTTTCTTTTTTTCATATAGACTATCAGTAATCAGAAAATCCATTGGCATGCGTTTCTGTGATGATTTCGACCACTTTAACACAGTCAAATGCACATGGGAACACATTTTTGAGCATTTAAAAATCATATGAAAAAGCATATATGAATAATGAAACAGCACACATGTATCTCTGTTTAAATCAAGCTCTTATAGTCTAATTTATTTTATTTCACTTTAAACATTAAAAACAACGTTGAGGCCAAATGAATAAACAAATGAAACAGTTTAAAACAAATTCACGGCATTGTCCGCTTTGAAATAAGAACTTCTCGTCTTCAGCACGATAGGCTTATTAGGCTACTGTGTTTCTCTTTAAACATAAAATAAATAAATCTTAAGTGTAAACGAATAAATAAATTAATTAAACACTAAGATCTGAAATCTTTAAGATGAAAAAGCAAGTCTCTTTTTCCAGCACAACAAATAGCTAATAGGTCTGAAATTAATGATTGGCCTATATTAATCACAAGGACGACGACCTTCAGTTCCTTCCACCTCACTCCCCGCCACTAGGAGACTACTTCGCCAGGAGGAGAGCGGGCGGCAGCTTTGTAGACAGACTTTCAGTCAGCGGCTGTAGCAACTCAAATTCAGCCAGCGCAAACCCCAGCGCTAATCCCGGAAACTTTCAGTTGCTGCCGTTACACAGGTTAGACCCAGCACTGCCGCTGGCCACCAGCCCGCTGTGAAAATTGGAATTTGGATTTTATCTACCTGGGAGGGTCTTAATTTAGCCTACCTGGGTGGGCTGCCCAAGTACAGCCTATGTATGGGAAACGCTGCTTCTGTCTGTTTTCACACACATTGCAAATACAATAGCACAGGACATCACTCACCCACTCAATCGCTACTTCACTGTACTACCCTCTGGGCACAGGTACAGGTCCCTGAGGTGCAGAAGGGCTCGCTTTGGCAAGAGCTTGGTATTCGCGGCAATAGCAGTCCTAAACAGGGTGACTTGCTGAGGGAACTATGTGTTTTGTTTTTCATGTTGTTTGCCTGCTGTTGCTGTGTGCTGTTGTGTTGTACTCATGTATTTCTGTTTGTCATTGATGTGTGATGATGTGTGTAAAATGTATTACTGACGTCTTCTGTACAGTGCTGTGAAAAAGAATTTCCCCTCGGCGACAATGAAGTTTAATCTAATCTAATCTTCCTGTTATTGTAATGCACACTGACTGACAAAAAAAGAAGAATCTCTGAAGAATCTCAGTCGACTGTGGGGTCTCCGACAGATGATTCGACTCATCGACTTTCAGCGGGCAGCTCTAGTTCAGAAAACCCATTCGATTCAATCTCATTCATTCTGAACTGACTCAGTAGAGCAAACTCTCTGAGAAGGTCACTTGGAGAGAGAGGGAGGAGAAGAAAGTAGTATAAGTGATGGAATCTAACAAAAAGCTCCGTCCTAATGGAGAAAAATGACTGTTCAAATCTGTTACAGCAATATTTCTTTTTCATATGACAGTTTCATTTTTTAGCATGCTAACTTCAGCAATGTGTATTGACCTTCAGGGCCTGTTCAAACTCGCTCTATCACCGTTTGTCATCGAGAAAATGTCCTTCTTGGGAAATATGTCAAAAGCAATGGGGAAGGATTGTTTTGAAACAGAAGTTGCTGCAAAAACATCACTAGGAGACACCACTGTGGTTTAAGACTTTTATGTTAAGTCCACAAGGACATGCATGATCAAACGCCATGATGGGGGCAACACATTGGAAAATATCCAACTCAATTTGTTTTCATTACTGAACAGTTTCGCTTTCAATCAATGGAAGTGTGGAGTAGATAAAAATAGAAAGAGGAGGGCTAGGAGGCCAGAAAAAAACTAGTAATTAGCCATGGCTTAGACAAAGACAGAGTAGAAAGAGGAAAGAGAAAAACAGAGTGATAAATAAACGATTTCACCAAGACTAAATTCCAATAATTGGACACTTTCTTCCTAAGGCACGTCACAATGTCTAGTACTATGAGTGTATATATTTTGATCAGCGTGTCCCCAGTGGAAACTGAAGCACGAAACCTCCCATGCTCTACCTACTACAACATAATTGGAAACATTTTTGCTGTGCACAAAAAGCATGGCTTGAACTAACGTTCAAATACAAAGTTAGCTCTTTCTTGCTGACTTTGACTTGACTTGAATGATTTTGTTGACACTGAAAAACAGAAATCCAAAGGAAAGCTTGCATTTGTATTTACATTTTGGCAACGCAGATGAATGATCACACAAAAATGCCACATGCCCTCTACCACAAAAACAGATAAATAGGTAAATGCAAAAGCAAACTGAATAGTCTCCTTTGGAATATAATTTATAATCCTGCTATTACAATAAATGGTATTTAAATTTGTTTTGCATTTTCATTCACTGTATGTTGGTATGAAGACTTACTGTGAAGTGGACCTTGCATTTCCAATTTATTATTGGCAGACAGTCTTCATACCTACTGTGAGCTTTAAATGCAGCTTGGATTTAAGTTTAAATGATGTTATGACTTTTGTGCATGTTGAATGAGAACAAAACACAATAGTCCATTTGTATTTTCATTTGAATTACAGCAGGATCACCCCTCTTCACTCTACCCACAGAGCTACTGAGGAAATATAAATGAAAGAGAGAGAAAGCAGGAGATGAACTAGAATTAGGAGGAGTAAAGAAGGAGATGAAGAGTGAAAATAACTTGAGGTGGAGGGACGGCATGGGTGGAGACTGAACTAGAAGGAGGGTACGAGGGAAAAAAGATGGATGAGTGTAGATAGCAGACGTTATTCCCCTCCAGCTGGGGTCTTTGTCTGGACGCAGTCAGCTGTGAGAGTAACACACACACCAATGCATACACAAACATTGGTTCACCAAAAATTCTCATCTTCTGTTGAATGGTGTATGTGTGTGAATATGTGAGAGAGAAAAACTGCGGAGCAAGCTCGGCAATGTCTGCTGTGACTTTTGACTTTTTTATGTCTCAATATTTTTGGTCATCAGATGGACTTTCTACTTGTTTGCTGATTTTAAGCCACGCAAAACCTTCAATGGCTGTAAAAACGGAAGAAAAGCAGAAAAACGAATCTACAGTGGAGCAGCAAACACAAGTCAACAGAGAAAAGGAAACTGAACAGACAATAAAGCTCATGAGAGAAACACCAGAAGGAGTAGAGAGGTTAAAGACAACTAAATCCACAGAGATAAGGCAGGATTGAAAGAGGCAGGGAGAGAGAGGATAAAGTGACACAGATATGATCTCTGGGGGAGAGACAGAATGACTGACAGTGGGAGAGAGAGGAGGATCAAAAAGGAGACGGCAGTGTTTTGTAAGGTTGGATAGCTGTGTGTTCTCGGCGAGGTCGAGAAAGAAGAAGAGCAATAATGTCGGAGGTGACGAAGTGAGCTGAGCAGTGGAGAAGGAAACACAAAGCGAGAGAGAGAGAGAGAGATGGAGGAATGATGTCAGGGGGGAAGAGTTAGAGAGAGATGGAGGCTGTATATTCTGCCTATTCCTCCTGGTCTGGCATCATCACTTTTTATTGCTTCACACATAAAAGTGTCATCTCTCATATTCAGCACAGCGGACATTGTAATATCACCTGCTGAGGTAATACACCACCAATGTAACATTACTCAATCTCTCTCCCTGTCTCTCTTATTTCTGCTTTATCTTTATCACCATGGTGGCCTTTTGGTCTCTCGCTCCCTGATCCTCTCTCCGTCTCTGCTTTTCCAACCCCCTCTCTATCATTTTCTTTTTCTCTCAGCACTCCCTCACTTTCTCACTTTCTACATTCAAAGACCACTGTGCCAAGGCCGAGTCATTTAACTGACTTTCAAAGGCAACGTCCCAGCTGGGGACCAGACTGCGCGGTGAGTTTGAAGTTAAGTAGTGTCATCATTTGGCAAAGCCATTTCCATTTCAAACCAAATGAATCAACAGTTAAAAGAGAGGTTAGGATCTTAACACAATACTCCAAATGCCATATGTACATTGACAGAGTTATTGGTCACTAGACAGGACACGAGGAATGATTACAGCGACCTATGACTCCTTCAATGTACATATGGCATGTGAGAAAAAAAAGACTTGAATTGTGCCAATGACACTTAAACAACACTGACAACTGAAAGTCTAATAACATATCCAATATACTGTATATACTATTAATTATTATTACTATTAATTCATTATTATTCAACTATAAAAATGATAATTTTACTAAAGTACAGTAAAAATATTGCAATTAATAATGTATCTTTTAATATTAAGTTCAGTTTGTGTCGATTCACAGGCCATCAACATTTGAGACAACAATCTCTAATGCAAAGTCACCATTCGGTATATGTACAAACACACGCGCACACACACACACCTCACAAACACCACACACTCATCTTTACACACATGCACACACACAGCCATTAATGGACAATCTTGTGTAACCTAATGACGGGCCAGTGGCTTAGAAGCGGCAGTCAGAGCTATTCCCCGCTTTACACGATGGCAATAATTATACTGGTTGGGCTGCGCGCACACACACGCACACACCACCAGCCTGTCTGTTTGACAGCAGGGATTAGCAAGGAGAGGTGCAGCTAATGCCCAGTAACGAGACATCCAGCTTATCGCCCACAGAATCATGTGTGTGTGTGTGTGTGTGTGTCAGAGAAAGAGAGAGCACTAGACGGATCTACAGTAAATTAGCTGCATGTTATTTTGTACTTTAATGACTTTCCCACATCTCAGTGGTACCACATGTCTCAACCAGTCCTCTTTTTGTCTCTGTGTTTCTCAAATTCAAATTTAAAGGTGCTTTATTTGCATGAACGGGTGTTGCAAATATGACACAACATGTAAAACAACACGACAATACTGATTAAACCTAATAAGTAATACTAAATAACAGTAATAAGTCAAATGGAAAATATACATAGCTGTAAGTATGCATATGTACATAATAATTTACATATAAACTCATACACCCATGTACACAGTGTACATACACATGGATTTACAAGGGTATCATTGGGCAGATGTTTTCACTCTGATGGCAGGTGATGATGTAATCTGTACAAGATTACATCATCACCTGCCATCAGAGTGAAATGTGTGGTTTTGTCTGCATTTTCGCCCAGAGCACTCATCTGCTCCTCACAGCTTAACTCACATCATTTTGGTATTTTTTTCAGCCAATATTGGGAAATATATTTCTCTGATGTGTTTATATTCTGAGCAGGAGAGTGAAAATTGCTGCTTGTCCTCTGTGTATCCTAATTAACAATGCTGGCATACTCTGGTCTCTGGGTAGCAATGTTTTTGCTGTGGCAGCCAATCTCTATGGCCAGACTGTGCGTGTCCCTGGGGTTTGTGCATGCTTAAGGAATTCTTCTGCTTAAACTCATCAATGTCAGTGAGACGGTTAGGTGATTATATGTCTTATCTTTATTCAGAATTGGCCACATCTATTGTACAACGTAAATTGTTGTTGGTTTACATTTTATTTTGACAGTATGCGTCGTCAAACTGTTAATTCTGTTCATTTCTTTGGGTTTTTTTGAGGCTGAGGCTGGTAAAGATGGGTGTCGCTAGTGTGTCTGAGCCAGCGTTACGTCATTCTCTAGATTTTGTAGTTCCCATATAAAAGCTTTATGCTGTAGTGGTAAGAGTCTGGATCACTTCAGGACAAGTGGCTGAAGAATTTGATGGCACTCTTGTATTTGCAGTAGCAACATATATATTTCTAGTTCTTCTCTGGACACAATGTGAGGATGTTTTTGGTTGTACTTCCCCTGGCCTCGCAGTAATTCCTGAGCAAGGACAGGTTTTGCAGCACTCCCTGTGCTGTTGAGATAGTATGACATCTGCCCTGAGAGGGCATTGAGTCAAGGTGACACAGAGTCATTGATATACGGTAAATGTTGAATAATGTGTGGCACAGACTATATTATTATCTCACCTAACCTCAGCTCTGGTTAAAGAAGCCTATTATCAAGTTAGGATTGCCTTGTTGCCTTGTCAGACTTTCTCCTGACACTAGTTTGAAGCAATTTTAAGAACAGACTCTTGTGCCAAATAAAATTACTCTTTTGACTCTGAACACTTTTTCAAAATCACTGAAATCAGAGGCTCTGCATTCCTTGCTATTTTTTCCCTTTGATGACATATGGTATGGGTCTCTTGGATTGTTTTGAAAATCATTTATTATGTCAGCGGCTAGGATTACACTGCCTCAGTGCTCCGTGAATTTGGGGAGCTGCAGATCATCAATGTTTAGGGTTTTTGGAGCAGATTCATATTCTGAAAGTCTCACCAATAGTGTGGCCTTTTGCAGTATATACCCAGACATTAACACAGTTTAATGGCTTTTGTGACATTGTTGTTTAACAGCATAACTTTGCCTCTGAGCAGTCACCTGTGACAGGTGCATACATGTGTTGCCATGTATGTGAATGTCTCTGGAGTTACAAAGTAAAGGATCTGAGTAAAGAATTTGGAAACTGTCCTCGTCATAGTAAGGGGACACATATGGAGGCATGTATATAGTACACAAGTAAACATCCTGATCTCTCTCTCGCAAACTTTCTCCCTCTCACACGCTCTCTCACACCATCTCTGTCTTTCTATAATCTTCTTGCTCTCTGTCTCCTGTGTTGCTATGGTAACAAGCTGTGCGGGGGCTGTGATGCGGCACACATCACACCCGTCTCACTGAGCTCACCGGAAGAGAGGCAAAGTGAGGGAGACAGAGACAAATGGGTGACGGGGTCTGGCGTATGCGTTTGCCGGAGTTGGGGGAGGACATCCTTAACCGCTAACTTTAGGTGTCACTTCAAATCCAGTTGAAGAAATGTATAGCTGAAACGTTTTGATGTTGAATACAGAATTGATGACGACATCTGCAGTCTCAGCAGCTGTAACCTAAGTATCTCTGTTATCAGTTTGAAATGGTTGCAAAGGTAATTAAAAGTGAATTTTCACTGTGTTGTAATGTGGTGCTTGCTTGGGCTGATGCTAAACCTGGCTACCACCTGCCTGTCTGTCTAAAGCTTGCTGGTGATACAAATAATTACATATTGAAGCCAATCACATCGTCTGACAGTTTCATAAAGTCACCCAACACAGGCTTAATTGTTGATTACAAAGTAATTGCGCATGAGTCAGAGTTCTACATGTTAAATATTGTCCGTTATGGTAGGTTACCCTGATTAACCTTATCTTGATCACAAAAGACTGTAACCTGTCAGTACTTGGTGACTTTCGTTATTTACTAGTATGTCATTCTACAGTATATGCTTATTTTTCTATTTAGAAAGTCAGGCTATAGACGAAAGTTACCACCATGTTCATTTATAGTGCCAAATTGCACCAGCCATGAAATAAAGCCTAAACTTGGATAATTAAGTGGGAACATTAAATGACCACTGAAGGAGAATCTGTGGCTCATCAGAACACAACAAAGAGGGTGCATACAATTTTGCGAAATGCCCCAGACTTCACAGACACTCCTACAGCACAGTGGGGATCAGTTAAACATATGCAGCAGTGGTGCCATCAGTCAGCCACGTTTCTGATAGGAAAATCAAACTCCCAATCCAAATTCAGATACAGTCACTGACAACTCATCCATTTAGCTGACCAACAACTTTCCCTGAAGGATTTGAATTGGCAGGCCATGAACCTCTGTTCTCCCACCCCCACCACCCCTCTTCTTTCTTGTTTCTGAGGTTTCATCTCCTTGTTAAAACAAGGGTAAGTCACTCTACAATGGCAAAGTAGAGAATACATGATGAGAAAAAATGTATGTTGTATGTTGCTTGCTTATTTCTAAAATAAATATGACCCAAAAGGCCAACAAGTGTTTGGCCCATCATCATGCTCGAAGTTAAAAAAAAAGATAGCTGCTTGAGAAGCAGGTCAACCCCATGACATGACAAGCTACTATCCTATACAAAAAAACAGTTTTGAATCATATCTGCTGTAAAAGGTAGAATTATATGCGTAATTTGCATTGTACAGTATATAATGCAAGCTACTTTAGTACAATATAATACTGTATGTTTTGTATATGTATTTGTATGGGCTGAGACTATGATGACTGAGCTTCCTAAATGCCTACACGCGAGTTGATCATTTTGAATTGAACAATGTCACGTCAGAAGCCAGTGTAAGTCAGTCCATTTCCTCAATATATTTGTGAGAATCAGCCAAGGTAACCCATTTTCAGTTAATATTTAATTTAATTTGATGACCCATTTCTTGCTGTAACCCACTAACACATTGGGCAACTGAACAAACTGCCTGATGTGATGAATCGATATGAGCATCTATTTTACTTCACATGTCAGGAAGAGCTGACTTCTTAGAAACCCAGTAATATGACAAAAGGACAAAAGGAGAACAGTTAATGAAATACTGGGGATTAGTTGCATTCTTTCTCTCGGATGGTGTCATGTAATCCCATTTCTTCAATTGCTTCCATTTTTCTGTGCTGTACAAAGGCGGAAAAAACAATTTCAAAATATGGTATCTGACAAAACACTCAGCAGCTTCAATTTTTCCGTATTCACATCTTTTGTTTCACTAGGGGTCTGCCATTTCTCAGAGGTATCACAGTTCATATTTCTCTTAATTACCTTTGCCTGGTTCAGAGTCGGAGCTAAATTAAGGGCCAATTCATTTCCTGTCCAGGCACTAAAGGAGACAGCAGGGCAATTCTTTGCAGATAGCCTTTCAAATGTGTGATGGATGAAAAGCGGGTTTATTTCAAAGAAGAAAGAAAGGCTGAAAAAAAGAGGCTGCTGGCAATTATGGAAATAAAGTAGAAAGATACAGAAAGTCAAGTGTAGAATTGGAAACAGTAGGAGGGAATGAAGAGTACTGTGAGCAAACATCAGAGGTTATTTGTTACCTGATGAGGTCTTTGCTGTCATTGATTTATGTCAACTTGATACCAGCGTAAGAAAAAGTACAGTTATATGAATGTTCAGAACATTAGCATAACTCAAAAATGAAGCACAAAAACAAAGGGGAAACCCTTTACATTCCTGTGTGGATTACACATAACGACTATAAAAAGGATTATTTTTGTGTGCATCTGTGTGTGAGTGCGTATTTGAGTATGCTGAGCCACTAGGCTGACGTAACAGTCGGTTTAATCCCACAGTGTAAATCTCAGAAAATGAGCAGCAAAATGCCGAAACGAGAACTCACAACAGACTAACCGCACAAACATAGTTTGTTGTAACAACACACAGACTCATAAACACACAAATGCACACAAGGACAGATACTGTATATATATTTACTCTGGATAACCTTCTTTCTACCTCCCTTTCCTACTGTCTCTCTGTCTCTTCTGTCTATCTGTCTGTCTGTCTGCCCCTCCTATCCTCTCTAATTCCCAGCACTTTTCCCATTGGAGTGCAGTAAGAGGATAAGGCCATTCCCTGGGAGAGCAATAAGAAGATGAATATGTGTTTGTGTGTCAGCCCTAAGTGTGTGCGTATATGCATGCATGTGCATTTGTTTGCATGTTGCACACGTTGGTAAGCCAATGTGCAAAGGAACACAGGTGTACAGCTGTGTGTGTATGTGTGCGTGTTTGTGTGTGAAAGTGCATTTGTGTGTCATTATGTTGGCTGAGCGTGCGTGTGTGTGTGTGTGTCTACATGCCCACAGGTCTGCCCTACATATGGAAAACCTCTTAATTCCCTGTCAAGAGACTCTGAGAGTTGGAATACCATTTAAAATTCCTGTATTCTTCTTTTGTTCTTGAAGTTTTCCTCCTCTCTCACTGCAGCGCGGTCATTAATCAGCCTGTCTCTCACAGTGGGAACTGAGAGAAAAAAGATGAAGGGGATGTGCAGCAGCAGAACTGCCTAATGATTTGATTTTTGGAAAATTTTTAAAGGAGCCACTCATATGTTGATGACTAGTATGGAACCAGAAGGAATTGCTATCATCTATCTTTTAAGGGTCGTATGATTGACAGAAATGTAAATTCACAGTCATTATTATTTAATATGCTCAACAAAGAAATACTGTACTTTGAGCCGTGTAAGCAACACCATTGAAATGTCACTTCTCTGTGACTTTAAAGATGTTCTTTAAGCTGTGGCTTCACCAAACCTTTCAAACCACGAGGAAAAACTACAGCTTTTTTCCAAAAGTGATTATTATAATCAGGAGGTGTGATCACTCCATGTTCCTTGATGAAAAAAATCTGGGATTTGTCAAATACATGATTTTAATTTATAATGTGTTATATTCTGCTGAGACGTAATCATGACTCTCACTGTTCAGTAAATGAGTGGGAGGACGGGCGCAGAATTGGATAAGCCCAGTCAAAACTAAAATTGGCAGTTTTCTCCTGAATTTCATAATGAAAAATGAAAAGAAAAAAAGCTCCTGCTTACTGCACATTTGTCTCAAGTGTAGCTAGAGGTAAGACAAGGAAGTTAACAAACATATCTGAGGGTAAAAGATGGAAAAATTGTACCCATGCGTTGGCGGATTCTGCTGCTAAAAATATCCTGCACCCAATTTGCCATGAACCAACGTTACAAGGTCAATGCAGCATTAGATTTACGACAGGTTTTTGGTGCTGTATGATGTAATGCTATTTCAGTGGCCTAAACATCCCATTAAAAAGAATCCACAGCTAACTAGAGGCACTAACCTCGAGGGAATGGACACAATAACAGCAAAACCTTACAAAACAGCACCAATACCTCTCTAAGAGTGCCATTACAAATAAATATTATAACTTTCACATAGAGAGAATTCATCACTATTGTATGAGATTGGAAAATGCTTCATATAATAACAGGTGCTTCTGTTATTGTGTTAAGCCTCAGTACGACCACATGGACACATCAATTTTAGTATAAAGTACTTGAATGATGCTACACCATCAGACACAAACAGAGAAATATGCACACTGAGGCACTGCTGTCAAAAAGCCCATAATGGACTCTTCTAATACATCTTCTAAAGTAGTTAAGACTTGAGAGATTTTTTGATTGTGAGGAGGGTACACATTCCCTCTTATGTGTTTGTTGCTGTTCTTGGAATATTTCCATTAGTTAAGACATTTTGTTGTCTACTTGAGTCTGTTTCTCTTTATTGAGAAGAAAGTAATGCTGCAGTATTAAAACAGTAAAACAATAAATGGACAAGAAAGAGCCCTTATTCAAGTTTTTGTTGTTTTGGTATCACTCATTTGTATTCTATTCATATAGTTAGTGAATATATCAGTACAGTATAGGTTTGTATACAACTGAAAGAAATCAAATGAAAGAATTATTTACACCTGTGTATTTAAGCAACTTTGCAGGTTCTGATCCTGATGGCCTAAAGATGAAAAAAGAAGCTGTCTGCTGTAAAGATGCCCAAACTCAAATTGTTAAGGAACACAGACGTTCAGAAGACTTTGAGCACCATCAAAAAAGTTTTCCTGGCTGTAAGTCTTTTCACTCACCTCTAACAAACACTCATGAGCAGACCTTCCTCTCAAGTTAAACATAGAGCCCAGAAGGGGAAACAATGAAAAGTAGAGGCAGGAAGAGAGAGAAGTAAAGTGTCAAAAAGATAGGAGCAGGAGGAGAAAGAGACAGAGGGGCAGAAGACAGGGACAGATACTGACAGAGAGACAGAGAAAGAGAGGCAAAGACCTGTGAGTTGCATAAAGAATTCTTGGATATTGGGTAGTTTCAGTTCAGCAGTCCTTTGATCGGCTGTCTTGGAGGATTTCACCCAAACTGACAACAGAAAATGAAAGTCAAGGTAGAGTTTCATTGCAGTTTAAAATGTGCAGCCATAGACCTGCTGACAGAGTTCTTTGATATGTGGTTGACACTTTTGACACCAAGGAAGAAAGACATCAAGGCACTTTGCTTCATGAATTCCTTCCTTTGTCAAATTCACACAAAAAGGGGCTTGATGCTGTACAACAAAAGAACGTCAATAACAATGGCAAAAAGTTTTCGAAGAGAAATATTAAATCAGATGAAACGTGATGGCTCCTTTTTCTGACACATTACTAAAATATGCATATTTGTCAAATATCTACAGACTTTTGAGTGTTTTGTTTAATATTAATCAATGTGGGTTTTTTTGTTAAGGTCAGGATAAGGTTTTGGTCTTGGTTGGTATAAACTTAACATGCCCACCAAAACACTTTGGACAAAACAATGACAAGATGCTTCACAACTTCAACTGGACATAAACTGACCTTTCAGTCATAACAACGAGCCAAGGAGAATCATCCCTCTAAATTTGGTCCACTATTAAAACTTATGATTTTGACCTTAAAGCACGCCCAATGGGACACTCAATGCAACATTTTGCACGCTGGAGTCAAATATGAGAGCCGAAGTGAAACCAGAACTTCCATATTGTGTTCCAGAAGTAAGAAAACCTCATTCAAAATGCGTAATAATGCAAATAATTAAAAATGCGGCCTTAGAAAATAGCCATACTCAGTATGTCAGTGGTTCACTCCATATGTCTACATTTATGTAATATTTCTAAAAAACATTATTTCCCATAATCTCAAGACAATCGTGGGCTCAACATAACAGCTCAACAGAAGAGTTGAGTCCATGTGCGGGTCGAGGGGAAGTTTTTGGACAGCTACAAAGCTGGAACAAATGTCACGATGACCTAAGCACCTGTGCTGCCACGTGCCAAAATTTTATGGGTGCTGTAGGTGTCTGTACACTAACAAAGTATAAGAGATTGCAGTGAGTTACAGAAGCAAATGAAATAGAGTCTAGCCCGGAGGTGACATCAGGCCTTTGGCTCTCTATAGATCAGCCATCAGTATTTTCTGCAAAATCAGACCAGTGGAGTCTGAGAATTCGCCAAACATATCAAATTTGAAAGACAGATGGACATAGGCTCATTCATTGCCCAAAGGAAAAGACATCTTCTTTGGAAAATGTAAGCGTGGGGTAGATTAGTGATTAGGCTTCCGAAAATCCAAAACATTGCCTGAAAACACAGAGATTAATTCAGTCCCAAAGCTGCATGCCCCTGTTCAGACTATTGGGAACTAGTAACAAGATTTGAGTCATTAGCACAGATGTCCAATGTTACATTTTTAAACCCAGTTTAAATGCATTTTGACTGTTTACTCACATTTCAGCAAAAGTGTCAAGAACATGCAGTATGTGTGTGCAATGTGCATGCATTTATACAGTGTCTCCCTCAGTGAGCCACCAGAGAGAAGCCACAGAGCCACACACCAGCTATTGATCTCACATCCTTTACATATGAGACTGCACCACAGGGAGATCACTTGCTCACTACACTTAAACGGGCACAGTCTCTCTCACACACACACACACACACACACACACACCTGCATACATGTAGTGTCTCACATTTGAGTAAACTAAGATGCACAAACTCATATGTAGGCATAATAAACACTGACGACGTGAAATCACACACGTGCTAATACACACAAAAAACAAATTTCTCTTAATCTCCTCTGTCTTCATCTCTCCTTTCCTTTTATCCATCCATCATTCTTTCCTATATATTCCCCTGTGTTTAATTACCAGCAGTCTTTTATTGCAAAGCTATGAAAAGAAAGAGCAGAATTCATTTCCATCATTTCACCAATTAAATGACACGAAACAGCTCTTGTTTTAATCAAGGGTACATTAATATGATACTAGCAAACATAACACAGCTCCATGTCAACTCACAGACTGGAATAAACCCTGTTTGTGTGTGCATGTACAGTATGTGTGAGTGTGCGTACAACAGCTCTGTGTGTTAATGTGCACCTGTGTTAATGTGCGTGTTTGCAAGTGCAGATACATCCCAAACCCGGCGGTGATGCGTAAATTACTCTCCTACTGTGTGGGATTTGCTTTTCATATCTGACATGAAATCTTTTATTACCATGATATCTGAATGCCACACACACACACACACACACACACACAATACCTGTCCGCTCTGCTCTCTGCTCTGCTCTCAAGTGCTAATCTCTTCAATCGTCTTCTCCCCTCTCTCCCACCTTCTCGCCTTTCTGCATCTTTCCTTCCCCTGCTTGTTCTGTTTCCCTGCTCTGCCCTCGCCATGTCTTTCATCTCCTCTCACAACCATGCAGGTGTACAATCCACTAAAAATCAATTTTAAAGACGTGCAGCTTGGAGACATCTTGAGCCGCTCAGATGTTTTGCCATGAGACGCTGTTCAACCTCTATCTTTTTACATTTCTCTCAATTTAAAACCACGAGGAAGTTCAGCCTTAACTGACAGCTGTGGTGTGAAGTGGGACACTGCAGGGGTCTGACCTCTGTTAAACGATCAGTTCAGGGTCTCTGTTCTCATACATCACACTCCTACACTCTGACAAAACGCAAGCAGCTGGATTCAAAGAGGGACGCTGTGACAGAGAGTGAGAGACGATGAGATAAAGTCACAAATGAGAGGGGGGGGAAAGAGTAAAGGAACAGACTGATAAGGAAGGAAAAAGAGTATTAAGAATGAGAGAGTTTGACAAAGATAAGAAATGTGACAAAACAAGAGAGTTATGGGACATGAGAGGGCAGTGGGGTCGTACAATATCAGCTGTTCAGGCTCTGATCTGCATTCTACTGAAATGGCCGCATTATCAATAAGCCCTTCTTCTAACAGCGCTGAATGTAGCTAATGGCACTCTCAATATAACAGAAAAACCCGGCATACAGTACACATTCCCTGATAGTCACACACACACATATATAGATGCACCCACGCATGCACATAGCCATTCACATAAACACATGCGCATGCGCCACATATCACCCCAGCTGCTATGCTGGATTCATCCAAATATGGTAGGGGATATTTCCATGGCAACAGCAGGCAGAAGGGGTGCAGACTTGTGCTGGATGATCTCCAGAGAGAGTCTGCTTTTTGACTTTTGATTCAAACTGTTCTCTTTCAATTCATTCAACAGTAGAGTCGTTTCTTCAGCGCAGTTAAAATATCTGCCTCTTGTGAAAACACAGAGAAATCCAGCCTTCAAAACATATTGACTGCTATGGAAATGCAACTACATTGCCTGAGCAGTAAGGTTGCAAAACTTGCATACATTGGTTTTAATCAAATTGTATAGTTGTATAATTTATATTTCTAACCAATGTTTTAGTTGTTTTTTTTAACAACTTGGATATCTTCATCAAGGACATGCACAATACGGGGGAATGTTTCCCAGAAATCTGTTGCAAAACAGCTGCAAATGAGAAAATACAGCCATTTATAAATAGCACTGATAAAATGGACATAAAGTAACAGGTAAAAGGCAGACAGTGATTGTGACGGAAACATATTTCAAACAGTAATGACTGACCATAAAACACATAGATCTTGTTGCTGTGAAGTCAACCATATGGTAAGTCATATCTATTGCTCTGCAAGGTCGGGATGGAAATTTGTAGCGATGAGGGACAGTACATCAGTGCGTTTTGTGTATACAAGAAGGTAACTACCATCTTAATCTCCTGCTGCCTGACCCAATGAGCCATACATCTATACAGTCACTACACAAACTAACTCATACTGTAGATTGATAAATTGATTTGTCTGGTACAGTGTATAAACACACATGCACACATGCACACACACACACAATCTGCAATCTTTCTGTAATATGTCATTTAGAGGATTTAGGATTTGCGAAGCTTTTTTAGACTAACAAGTCAGACAACATTTGTCCATATCTGCTACAGGGCCGTGCCAAAGAGGAATCATTGAAAAACTGTGTGTTTGGTTAATACAATATGTATTTCGGGGGGTGGAGGGAATGTAACAGGTTTATTTGTGTCTGTCACTGGTAAGACCTCATCTGAATTTGAGAAAGGAGAGGCTGTTTCACTTGAAGACAGATAAAAGAGGTTATTAAGTTGATTGAGGAAAAAACTAATGACATGAGAGCATGTGAATTTGTGCTGGTAAGTGCATGTGTATGTGTAGATGTGTAAGTGTGGGGGAGTGTTTGTGTGTCCCATGTGGCTCTAGATATTTATCTCAGCCCAGCTATTCATTAATGGGTCTGTAGCCTGCTGGCACCATGAGGAATTATTATAGGACAGAAGCAATCAATACATTCAGGCTCCAAATCCAGACTGTGTGTGTGTGTGTGTGTGTGTGTGTGTGTGTGTGTCTGTCTGTGTGTGAGAGAGAGAGTGACATAGTTTTCTTGCAATATGGTACTTAGCCCCAGGACCTGATGTGGGTTTTTAGGATTATTTCTAGAAGAAGAATATAAAAAATCTAAAACCAGAAACACATTGAAACTGAGCGCCTGCCTGGGGGTTTTAAAAGCTACAAAATTTAAAGGGTAGTTTCATGTAAATAACCGGCATTGGCAGTATTCCCAATGTCACTGTAAAGCCTTTTTGTTATATTATGTTAATGTTATTATCAAATGACAAAATATAAAATAATATAATGACAAAATTGCACAATACCTTGTAAAAATATATTTACTGAACAAACAGTGTCGCTGCAATGTTTATATGGAAATGGCATTATTATCAGGAGCAGGGTTGTAAAGATATATCAGAGAGGACCCATTCAGACTAATAGCAGAAGTGGGTTATGTTTTGTCAGAGCCTCATTTTAAAAGGGGTACAGTGTTTGTTGTAAAGTGTTTCTCAAGGCGAGTTCACTATGAGAGGTTGGAGGATGGATCAGGATCAAAGAAATGTACTAACAAACAGAGGAGTGACTTGACCAATTCAAAAAATGAGAAGCCACAAGATCAGACAATGTTAGAGGCCATAATACAGACAGACAGGATTCAGGGAGAATCAAATATTCATCTTAAATTATTGTACAGCACACAGCCCACCTCAAACAGTAAAAATGCAATCTGGAGATCTTGTGGTATTCTACTCTATTAATGACCATAGTTATCTGCCTCAGGTAAATGAATAATCTTCTGTGTGCTCTTGTGGTAATGTAATTATCCTGGTGTTAAACGAGTGTCTGCCCAACTGGGCTAATCAGAAGTTCCTTCCACAGACCTCCAGTGAGCAGGGCACCCACCCGTGACCATCTCCAATTTGCAACTACGGTCCGTTTATGATACTGACGCTAACGAAGGCTGATATTCAATTAACCGACCTAATCAAAACAGACTGGCCAGAGACAGCGGACTACAAGATGTACTGCAAAAAATATCTATTTTAACGAGCCATTAAGTTCTATATTCAGCCTTAGAAAACTATTTTCTTCACATAAGTGGAAAGCTAAATGATGTGAGAGCTTTAGTTGATTTAAATGCTTTTTCACTTGGTTCAAGAAATTTTAATGTGAACTGACCATACAGTATGAAATGAGGGAGACTGTTCTACTGGTGTCAAGACGGTGTTGCATAATTTAAGGAAATTGTTGGAATAAGTTGATTTAATTTGGCAACGAGTTATGTCAGCTAAAATTCCAGGATAACTTCTCAGATTAAACATCAAATAACGCTTTATTTGATGATTGTTGTTAAAATGGAACAAATTGCAAATTGCTGTGCTAAATTTCAGAACCAATGTGGTGTACCATAAATGGTCTTTTCATCTTTCTCATCTTTTCTTCCTAATTGGGAATGTCCAATTCCCTATGACCTGCAGTCATTATCCCTGCTAATTTTACTGTTGTCCTGGGGAGGAGTTAAGACAGCCATGTGCTACGCCAGCTGGCTTCTTTTCTTTTTACCTGGTAGCAAACTTCACCAGAACAGTGTAATCTGAGGGAAGTTCCTGCTATACCCCTGATCCCAATCTCCTCCATGCAGGTGCTCCAAATAACCAATGAATGGAACATGACTAACCAGTGACAAGGAGTCTCTTTAGAGTTACAGCTGCATCTGCTAAGAAACAAACCTCAGATTTCTGCAGCGGTGGAAGAGAATATTGCACCCCTCTAACTCTGACCAGCCTGACTTTTATCCACTTCCATGTATTCACATTTGGGAGCCTCCATATATTTCTATATTTCTCAGCTCCAGTGGACCAGTTGGAGGCTAAGTGTTTTGCTCAAAGGCACATTCACAATAATTGTTAGAGGAGGAGAGAGCACTCTTGTGGGCTTTTCCTCGGTTCTGTAGCTTCGGGCCAGCACTCGAAATAAATGCATTGCTGTGTAATATTATTTGAACTGACACTATTCATCAAACTCTCTGTTATATAAATAGTCGCAACTTAAAAACAACTTAACCCGTGACAGGAGATCCATCCTTTTAACTCTGTGAGGACAGAATCTTTCTCTCTGTTTTATGATCTTTCTCTCTCTCCTTCCACTTTCATCTCTAACGGTGAGTCAAACCCAACTAACAGGATGTACAGCGTATTTAGTATGGTTTAAGACTTTACCTCACTCTCAGCAGGATGTCGATGATGATGATGATGATGATGATGAGTAAGATGAGCATGATGATAATGAGCGTCATGGTGGCGATGACAACGAAAATGTTGTTGGCTACGATTTAGTTACACAGCGCAGATCACTGGGGGAAGAGTAGAATAGAATTGAATAGAATTATATTTGTGGCATTTGAATGGTAATCACGTGATAATTGTTCCATTCTATTCAAAGTCTACTTTGTTCTCTACGTATTGGCTGGCATAGGTGCTAAAATCATTATTCATGTTATGTTGATTACACAGTTGGCATGGTAACCAAAAAACTCAAGAGGCTTAGAAGCACCTTTCATATACACACATGCATATAGTACATGCACACACACACGTATACACATGCACAGATGTAGATAAAAACAGTCCATTTGGGAGGTTATTTTTGCAAGTGAACTGTAGGAGGAATTCATCTAAGTGAGAACAGAGATTAATGTGAAAACCACCTCCAAAATTCAAAGCAGCATGTGTGTCCGTCTGTGTTTTTGTGAATGTATAAAAGGGCAACCATGTCTCTTGCTGTATGGTTTGGATGTACAGTCTATTTGGGTATTTAACACCATTCAGTGGGCTTCTCGGTTTTTGTGACACGAAGACTACTGCTCCGCCACTCTAAAGAGAAACGGCAAAAATCTACAGCTTTTCCACTAACAAGTCACAGATGTGTCTTAGCTCAAAATTAACTGGTCAAATTAATGTCTTTGAAAGGGAGTTTTTAAAACAAAGCAGACTCATCAAACAAGAGTTAGAAAATATCTGGCTTACCAGCCACAGAATACACTTGACTTGTAGCTCAGTGGTAATGTCAAGCCCTGGCTACTACTGTATATACCAGGGCTTCCTGCACCTTTCTGTAGCAGAAGCAGGCCACCTCCAGTGAATTAATGACTTCCTCCACTACTATCAAAAGAAATAAATGCAGAAATAAACAGTCTAGAAACTAAAGTGATCACAAAAGAAATGTCTGTATGTGTCTAACTCAACTCAGCTAATTACAGTGATTGGTCTATTAGGTTTAACATTCATTTGCTTAATGGTAATTAATTAAAAAAAAAAACAATATGTCACAAAATCAGGAAATAACATTTGTCAGTTTTTTTCAGTTGGGAAATGTTTGAGGCAAATGGCTCAATCAGTCACAGTCATCTGGAGATGCGTGTGGAATAACTTATAAATGTGGGAGAATGCAAGCAGCACTGCTGGTCAAAGACCAGGTGGAAGCTACTTTAAAGCTTGGATGCACATTTTATGCACAGAACTTGAATTTAGTTTGAAGCACATATTTTCCAGCTGAGCTCTTATTTAAACGTTAATAGCTCTGTGTTTATAATCATCAATGGCTCTCGTAAGAGGGTTATTATAGAGAAGAGCGCAGAGCCACAGCTTTGCCTCTCCATCTGCCCTCCAAAACATCCAGTGGCTCAAATCCCCAATGGATCACACAGTTTGAATATAGCTGCCTGGCTATATAACGTGGAACACAATAGTTACACAACAGATTTTTTTAGCTGATTTTCACTGTTTTCTACTGATCTGATCATATTCAAATTTCTATAGACTGAGATAGACTTACAGGCACAGAGTAAACAAGTCATTTATCCCTTATGTACAGTACCACTGCTCAACATCATATAGCAGAACTGAACTTTGTAACTCCACTGACCTGCCAATGAGAAGGAACTCTCCTACCAGTCCCTGGCGTCTCATGGCCATGAGGATGTTGCGGACAGTCATGCCTTCACAGAAACATGCCACCACCCTGGCCTTGGGCAGGTGGGCCCTCAGTCTCTCCAGCAACCGGTCAAAACTCTGCTCTCCAGCATTGCTCCAGATTTTGCCTGGGGAAAACATGTCAGACAAATGCAAACACGGTCTGTGACGGTTGTGATATGTTTAGATCTCTATTGCTTCAAGTGATATGAAGTGTTGAGTTTCTTTTGTGTTTTTTATGTCACAGTTTCTCTATTTCATTATTTCATAGTGCTTAAGTGTCAACCACCTGACAACCGCAGTGTGAAATGTAAGTCTTCACAGGGTAATAAAACAAAAGGCCGACCTTTATTCTAAAATATGTCTTCTTTTTTGGTGGATGTCTGTAACCTGAGAGGGCTTTAAAAAAATTAATTTTATCTGCTGACACCATGGTGTCTTTGTTTTACTAAATGTAAGAGGTAAGACCTGCTTATTGCTGTTTGTGTAAAAAAGCTAATGAATCCTCACACAAATTGTACCCACTAAAACTCAACGTAGTTTCTTACTTGACTTCAAACTTCTATAATGTGTGGGATTAATACTGCTTAGTTTACTGTGGTTGTCTTGACCTGAGTATCTTACCAGAGTGGGCGATACAGATGCCCTCCTTGGCTGCCATGTCCTTGAACGCTTCCATCCCACTTTCACCATAGTTGCCTGGAAAACGACAGTAAGGGTAAGGATGAGGGGTATCTAATCAATTCAGTTTTGTTTTAATATGACTCTATTTGAAAAGCACAGGAACGTGGATGGATATGTGTTAAGATAGGTAGGTAGATACATACACATAGGAAGATGTACATGAGAATTATTGATTCAATTCAAGTCACGACTGACTTGTGCAAACTGAAAGAAGAATGTGCTATCACGAATTATCTACTTCTCCCTAATAGACAATACGTTTTGGTGGAAAAGATGACAGTTAAAGACCTGACCCCCCTCTGATTTTCAAAAACATGCCCACTACAGTAACTCGCCTGCTACTGCACTACTCATAAAAGCTCAAATTTATGTCAGAGAAAGCGTCGCCCCACTGTGGCACCCGTTTCTTTGCCAGAGAAAGTGGGTGACCTGGAATTTATGCTAATGACGGGTTGTACACACTGGCAAAGAATATGATAGGATTCCCCTCTTTAATTTCTCTTCCTCTCCCTTTTATCTCTTCCCCTTCTCTGTGTTGATTGAAATAAAGATCAAAAACCTCTCTTTCTCACCCTTTTCACCAATGTTTTTCTCACTTAATGAGGTTGTTATATCTTCTAATATTTCCTCCTTTTTACTGTTGTTATCAACAATACGATGCAGTCTAATTAGGTATCACTGATCTGTGCTCTACTTGAACTGATGAGGAAAAAGAGGAGGTCAAAAGGAGAAAAAGGACAGCACACAGAGAGAAAAGGGGAGAAGAAAAAAGTAGAAGAGGTCCCACAATCTCTGACCGCTGCTGCATCTCAGTCTGTGCGCGCGCGTGTGTGTGTGTGTGTGTGTGTGTGTAGTCAGGCCAATGATGAGTGTGGTGGAGCGAAGTGTAAAGTCCTGTAATTAGTGTCTCAGTGAGAGGAGTGGGAGACAGATGGTACAGACCGTCCTTCCCCTGCTCACATTGACACACAGACACTCACACACGCACACACACACGTACTGTTACCATCATCAAAATCGATAAAGCTTGTAACCTACTTCACTCTGGTCTCAACAGGGATTTATGTGTGAGACGTCTCTCTCTCTCTCACTCAGTAAGCCTGTCATGTGTCTCTTTATCACTCCGTTTCAAACACACACACATGCTCTCCATGCTACTTTACATTACTAGCACACTCTCACACAAATACACTTATGCTCCCATCCCTCCCAAATAAAAACCCACCCACGCACACACATTCATCAGTTTTAGGGACACTGTAGTAGGCTACAACCAAACACAATAAGAGTCAGTCCGTCCTCTCTTCCTCACTACTGCGCCTCAAATTAACTTGATTTTACATGACACTTTCCAGCAAACATTGAAATCCACACACACGCACACATAAGGCACACAGACCTACCTACACTAGTAATAGCCAGTTATTACCGCATCCAAAGCCAAATGAAAGAAAATTCCCTTCAATTTCAGTTCTTTAAGTTCAGTTCTACACTTGATACTTGCACCCCCTGCTTGCTTCAATTCACCTTGCCCACCTTCTCTCTAATGCCTCAATCATGCCTTTCATCCACTCACTTTACCCTCTCTGTGTTGTCTCATGGTGCCTACCCACTCGTATTTTTTTTCTCCCCAGTACACACACACACAAACACAGGCCAAACTCCACATAAGCACACCTACACACAACTAGTAGCCATTAATGGGAGCAAAACACCTCGTATAGCTTCTCTCTCTTTTCTTTATACCCCTTTACCCCTCTGTGCTTTTGTCCCCTTACTCTTGCTGGTCTCCTCTACAAAGTTGGGTCTCTTTTTAATCCCTATATTCAAATCTATAATTTTAATGATAAACAAAAAAGAACAAAAACAGTTTAAAGCAAAATTTGCACACAAAAAAAAACAAGATACATTTTTTTTTTAAAAAGGACAAAAATCCCTTTTCACTGTGTGCTCCACACATTTATGCTCCTCTACCCTCTTCTTCTTTGATCTCTTCTCCTCATCTTGTTATTCATCTGATATATTGCAATACATTACAACATGCAATCAAATGCATGTGGGGCTCCCTCTCCTCCCCCTCCCACTACTTGCTTCTTCTACCCCCGCTTTCTCACAGCAGCAAACCAGGCAGTAAAATTTAAGATACAGAGACAGGTGGTTCTGTGTCTTTTCTCTCCTTGTTTCCATCCCTCCCCTCTCCCTCTCACCCTTCCTCCATCCTTCCCAATTACCATCTTCATCCTCTTGTCACTCTTATCAGGTCTATTACATGCAATTACATGATCCCTCCCCTTCCCCTGTCGCCCTTACTTGTCTGTTTCCTCTTTTCAACCCTCATTCCCTTCGGTCACAGCCTAATCCACAGAAAAACAACACAAAAAATTTAAACACTATTAAGTAAAGGGCATCCTCCTTCCCTCTCTTACTATTCCTCATGATCCCTCTCCTTTTCTTGTTCTCTCTCAACTCGCCTCCAACCTCACCAGTGCCTCGACTACCCCATATCACATCTGGAGTGCTACAACAATGTGCAGCTAAATGTCAAACACAGTAATACCCTGGGGCAGACTGACACTCACACTGTGTCAAACACGGAGTTACACAAGATTACAGAATTATACGGCTAATAGAGCACACACATAAACACAAACACATAACAGCATGCACAGACTCACAAACTCTGTATAACGTATTTATTTCTGTATCAGTATCAGCCTACATTATTGAGGAATTACTAAGTAAGAGTACACTTGTTACATGCTATTCCTTGTTATATTGTCACACAAAATTAGGGCTGCAATTAACAATTATTTTCATTATTGATTAATCTGCCAATTATTTTCTCTATTGATCGGTTAATCGTTTGGTCTAAACAATGTCTTTAAATAGTAAAAAACGCCTATCACAATTCCTAAAACCCAAATGATTGTCTTCAAATACTTGTTTTTTTCCAACTAACAGTCAATAACTATTGAGTGTACAATTATATTAAACACAGAAAAGCAGAAAATCCTCACAATTGAGAAGCTGGAACCAATAAATGTTTGTCCTCTTTGTTAGAAAAAGTTACTTTAACAATTAATCAATTATCAGAACAGTTACAGATTCATTTTCTGTTGATCAACAGATCAATTCATCGATTGGTTGTTTCAGATCAACTTCAGAATCAGAATCAGAATTAGCTTTATTGGACACGTATGTACACATACAAGGAATTTTTACTTAAAGTTAATTTGGAATGTAAATATAAACCAGAGCTTGAAGCTACACGGAGAAAGAAACGTTGACCTGCTCTGGACATAAGGGCTAAATGTTTTGTTCAGTAAAATCAGTTAATGTGATTACTCACTCAGTGAGTGATGCAAATCTATTCCGTAGCTTACGGATAAGACAGTAAACATTTAGCCTGCACTTCTCTCGTCTGGTAAGACATGAACAGTCTCACTGTAGCTTACATAAGCTCTAAGAGGTTGTAGCCACAATCACTAATTTAGTTTATTATGTATCCCTGCACAAAACAATCCCAAACCTGGAAGACCTTAAGGGTCACTCACCATTAGGACTAGTATTAGTAAAAAATCAGCTGTTGGATACATTTTCATGAATTTCAGATGATATGTTCATGTCTGTCTGTCCTATTTTTTGCAATGGAAATAGCTCCAGGCTACAGACAGGATGCACATCAGCAGTTTTATAACCATAACCACTTGCACCATGTTTTTATTCTACTGAGAAAACTCTGGATCTAGAAATATACCATGACTGTGCACAGAAATCTCACTTTCTGGACTTCAAACAGACAAGTAGACATCACAGTCTACATCACAGTCACTTTCAACAACCTAAGTCTATAACCATTATTTTTCAAACCAGATTAGCAGAAGACCAACGCGTTACACCAGTTTAAATTGATGAAGTTATATCCTTAAAGACAAAGTCCCCGGTTTTGAGCACCTCCTAGTTATCTGTTTTGAAACTCAACTGCATACTGTGTTGAGTTTTAAAACATCCATACTACAACAAAGTAAGTGTGTATCTTTAAGTTCTACCATTCTTGTAAATACACACACATACAGAGAAATAAACACACAAACATGTGCACATGCATCAGTGCACACTATTTGCACTGATGTGTGCATGTGCTCATTTATCTGTACAGGTGCATGTAATTACTTACCTGGTATGATAAACAATTGCCCTGCACTTATATCCTCCAGTGAATGTAAGTTTAACCTGTTTTACCATGGCAACAGCTCAGACATTTCCCCCCTTAATGACCTTACTAACATCTGTGCCAATAGGAAATCTCTATTTAATACTCCCTCATAGATATCATGGATAGAGCCCGGGCAGCAGGAGGGCTGGGAAACCATCTATCTATCTTAACAGGAGCCATTAAATGGATTTCCAGAACATGAGTTCTGAAATCTGAGCCCGAGCCTATTTGAGTAGATGTAGTCCTGTGACCCAGGCTCATTAAAACACAGAAGAGCTCTTGTTATACGGGGACGCACCAGATACTGGCCCATGACCCACTTTGAATCTTCACCCTTAGGCAACACTGCCAGAGACGACGGTAAAAATGTGAGCAGATTCTGTCAGTCATTCTCCTCATCCCCATTCATTATACCTCTCTCTACACTGCTCCCCCCCAACCCATCCCACCTTCATCTTCCTCAATCCTGCGAAGGCCATGGCATTTAAATAGGCACGGGGCATGTCATGCTCCAGAGACAGACAAAAAGAGAGAGGGATGATGGACAAAGAAAGGGAGAGAAGACAGAGAAGGTGGAGGGGAGTGAGAATCAGTGGTATCAGGATCAAAATAACCAACAACAAATAGGATAAGGAAATGAGAGAAAGTGAGAAAGATAAAAAGGGAGCGAGAGGAAAGAGGAAGACGTGGGGAGAAGGTTGACATCTTGATATATTGAGAAATTGATCAATTTCTGTTGGAGCATGCTTTGGTGACACATGTCAAATTTCATGTCAATAAAACCCATTGAGCTCAATTGAACTGAACTGAACACAGCAACACAGAAGAGAGGAATGAGAAAGAGTGAAACAAACGAATACTAAACTCAGCTTAGTAGAGGACGATAAAACTCTTCAGTGAAATACATACTGACTGCTGAAACCCAACTGCAGCCATGTGTGTGAATTATTATCAGTTGGATGATGGTGGATTAAAGAAGAATGCTGACAAAGGACAATGGACAATACCTCCCTTTTTCATCACAGCGCCTAGTGAAGCAGAAGAGCACCTTCAGCTACAGGCTGGTCTCCCCAAGGTGCTCTACAAAGACTTTATTCCAGGAACTGTTAGACTTAACAACTTCTCCTCTGTCTGTTAAAGCATAGACGTCAGTGTGTTGGAGTGTTTCTGTTGCCGTTCCTCCTATGACTGATGATGAGTCTATCTATCTATCTATCTATCTATCTTTTGTGTCCGATTTGTCTTATTTCTTTCTGTCTCAGCTTGGACACAAAACAATGATGTGAAAATGACAAAAGGAACTGATGATGATTATAGAATTATCCTACTTCTGATGGGCTGCAATTAATCTTGCACTACTTCTGCGTTTATACTGTTACGGCTTTTTCTATGAATTTAAATGGGCACTGGAAGAGATACAGATTATACATACTGTATTAGCCTGACTATAAGACGGTGTTTCACTCTGGAAGTAAGGTTTGAAAAGTGGGCGTCATCTAATGTCTGAGGACTGGACATTTACGTATTCATAAAACCTGATGCTCCATGTTACTTTGTATTATGGGTTGTAGGAAATTGCTTAGCATGTCCATCCCCAGAAACAGCAATGCACATGAACTGTAGCATTGTGGCCACAACTGTAAAGAGAGCCCAGAGAGACTTCTTTGTATTCCACGCCTAATGGAAAAGAAATGGTTGTAAAATCCACACATTACATGCGTATATTCAGGCATGTACAATACATACTATCTCCTGATGAGACAGTAATACTCACAGTGTTCCCCCTTCTAATATTACTTCATTATTTCAATGTAATTACTATGCTGATATTACATGTATTATTCAGTTTCTTGCGTATCAGTTTCCATCGTCTCTTGCCTCCAGATGCAAAATGTTAATGCAGAGAATTAATGAGTCTCTATAAACTTCAACCCCCCATCTTTCTCTGAATCTGCAGCTCCTGTACGGTCTCTTATCTATCCCAAGCACTCCACCACCACACACGCACACGCACACGCACACGCACACGCACACACACACCTTGTACTCTATCTTCTGTGGTTTTCTGCAGCTATTATCATTGCTTTCCCCATTCTCTCTTTCTCCCTTGTCCCTCATCCCCCATTTTTCTTCTTCCTTTCCACCTCAATAAACCCTTTTTTCCTACCTTCCTCTGTCTTTTTCCTCCCTGTCTTCCTCTCTCTCTCATCCCCCTCTCCTTGTCCTCTCCCATCATTCCTCCAATGCCTTCCCTATCCTTTGTCTCTCTTCCTTATCTCTCTCTCCCTCCCTCTCTTGCCTACCCCTTCCTAATTCTTTCTGTCTTCTCTCTGCCACCCTCCCTCTCTGGCTCTCAGTGTTTGAGAGTGATTGTATTTGAGAAGGCTGCGGCTGACCTTGAAGACCAGTTCCAAGGTCAAACCTGCCTGTCTGAGGAAATACGGAGACCAACACTTTCCTGACATGTACATTTGCATACACAACCACAAGCACTCTCTCAAACACAAATTCCTATAAACATACATGCTACCTTAGTAGCAGCACACCAGCAAGCTCACACAAAAACTCATATGGAGATCAGTCTCATGAGAAAGCAAAAATAAATGTTATTTCTGACAACATATTGTTACAGATATGCAGGGTGATTTGTCTGTAACCCATCATTCACATAAACAAATGTAGACAGGTTTGAAAATATGTATTAACATACACAAGGAAATCACTTTAGAATCGAAGTAAATGATAATGTACTTCCACAAGGTATAATTAACATCAACTGATGTTGTTACTAGAGTTTAGTGTGTGATATTCCCAATCTCTGTCATTGATTATTTAAATAATCACACACCATGAACAATTATTCTTGGCAAGAACCCCCTGCATTTGTTGATCATTATGTAATGATGTAAATATTCTACGCTAACATGACTCTTATTATTAACTACATTGTATAAATTGTAATAGCAAAGCAGTCGTTTTAGTTTTTTTATTATTCATTTTCCTCCTCCAATGGAATCCCAACATACGATAACAGACAAACATCTCTCACACAGACAGACACACACACATACACACATGCATACTCAGTATATGAGGATACACTCACATACATGCAAACCGCTAACACACATGGAGACACACACACACACACTTACCCTTCATACCTCAATTCAAATGCTGTGTAATGCCCTCAGGTAATGCCAGAGGCCAGGATCTAGAGTCCTCAATGTGTGTGTGTGTGTGTGTGTGTGTGTGTGTGTGTGTTTATCGCTCTTTATCACACATTTTCAGGTTCAACAAGCCTTCTCTTGGTGGAGATACGCAGACACACACAGACACAGTTACTGCATTGTCCTCCAGTTCCTGTAGCTGTCACACTATCTCCCACTGGTAAAGCAACTGACTCAACTCACAACCTGAACGAGTGAGTGAATTTCTATAGTTCACAATCCTCCTCCAGGTCTCTGTATGTTTCTCCCTTGTCGTTCCTCATTGAGGATTTAGGCATATACTTTGAAAAGATACCTGATACTTTAAGATCAATGGCACTTGACACTACATCTTCTGTTGACTATGCTCACTGGCATCTCTAGCTCTGGCAGTGCGGCATCCAACTGTTCTTGTGACCCCATTCGTTCTCCTATCCTCCAGCAACTACCTGCTGATCTACACTGCTGTTTTTTGACACTACTGCTTCATCAACTTCTTGGCGTCTAGCTGGCTTTAACCCGGCTACATAATTCAATGTTTATCACATTTGCGGTGGTAAGTTGAAAACTCATCTCTTTAAAAACACTTCTACCTCCCTCTCTACTGTACTGTTGCTATGGCCTCGTCAATTACATTCCTCTCTCCCTCGTCTTCCTCTTTTTTCTTGTCCTTGCATTGAAAATACTCCTGTCCTGTTTGAAAGAAAAGTTTTTATGCTTTTTCTCCTTGGCTCTAATTTCTCAGAAAGTTCCTTTTTGTGAAGCATCACAAATGTCTTCACAATTAAGACAGTTGAGAGCAATCAAGGCCTTTTCATTTGGACTACTGTTCCATTTATTTTAAGTCACTCTGGATAATATTCAGGTAAGTAAATGTAATGAGGAGCCAATAACGCAGTATAGTGGGGGAGAGGCAGAGAGAGGAAGAGAGAACAAGAAAAATGAAAAGACAAGAGTCTGTGTGTGTGCATGTGTGAGCTTGGAGGAGGAGTTTAAAAAGTCATAGACAGTGTGTGTGGGTGGTTGTACCTTCGGTGTGTATAGCAGAGACATAGCTCCAGTTGTATCTCTTGACAATGTCCACCATAGCTCTTGCCTGCTGGGCATCTGAAGGCACCACCCGCATAAAGTACTTATAAAGGCTCTGAAATAATGGAAATAAAATCAATGATAAGCAGAGTTATCCAGGAGCATCTAAGAACATTCAGTTAAGTAATGGGTGATTCTATATCATTAAATTAAAGTTATATTAAAGTAGCAGTAATTTCTTCTCTGTCTAATACTCATGGTCCTACATCTGTACTTCAACAACATAGAAATGTGTCTACAGGTAGATGGTCTCACCTTGTCGCTGAGGTCCATACTGGTGGCAGAGTAGGCAATCTGTGGTATGTTGAAGAGCTGTAGAAGGTTCTGGACCTGGATGGCCACTGAGCTTGATCCCGGTCCAATTAAACCCACAATGGGTTTCTTCCCCCGCATTGGAGTGGCAGAGGGGTCTGCGCACTTCATCGTCGCACCTCCACCTCCACCTCCTCCCCCTCCCCAGGAACCTCCTCCGCCCCACTCCTCAGCCTCATCAGAGGAGACCAGCGAATCCCGTATGAACTCGATGCTCTGCTCCAGAGCCACAGCTGAGTGCCAACAGGAGTCCCGGATCTCACAGCCCAGGGAGATGTTGGGAAGGATGTACGGGTCAGTGTTGATGCGGTCCAGCGTGTGCATCATGGCCTCCACCCTCTGGATGCCATACTGCTCTCGCACCGCTCCACACTTGCGCTCATGTACCTGTGCAGACAGGGAGGAAGACGAAATCAAATCTAGTCAAATTGAATTGACATTTGGATAACAATGTTGCCTAAATGTTGTCATTACTGATGATGGCATTAATTATTTAGATAAACACATTTTCATTCATTTCAAGACGTTTCATTTTTAAACTTTTTTTAAGCTTTTAACACATAAGTGCTTCACTGTCGGACTAATATTGGTTTTACATTCACACGGCTGCCATGTTCAAAGAGTCATTTTTTCCTGTTTGCAATTATCCGTAATGAGATGGAGAAAAGCTTAAATGTCAGTGGGTGACTACAGGTTCCTGGGGCAGCTAATGGAAGTTGAAGGTTCATGGACTCACAGAAGTACCCATTCTACAAATTGAATGTGTTCTTTGGTCTTAATGGGCAGAGCAACATAATGACTCTCAGAATCGGATCGGAAATTTGCAAGCTTTATCTCAGATGACTTTTCTGACCATCATTTTATCCATTTTCTGTCTTAACTCCTATAACATGTTCAAAGTGCTTCTTTCAAATCCAGGCAGGATTACACATGAAGGTCAGTGTGGGGTGAATGTGAAAATTTACAGTCACAAAAACTGAATTCCTATAACCATACACCGAAACTATCCTGCAGACATACACAGACACAAAAACGCAACATTACCTTGTCAGCAGGAGGCTGATGATGGACGGAGAACAAGGCCCCAATGATGATGTCACCAGGTATGTGTGCTACAACTCGCCGTTCGTTGGAGTGAGCAGAGTCAGCTTGGTCAGGCCACACCCAAATGGACAGGACTAGCAGCAGCCGAAGCATCATCTTGATCCGTTAAGGTAACAAAGGAGGAGCAGATCTCAAATTGGTCGTGCAGAGCCGTCACAGGAAACTACTTGTCCGAGAAACACTTTTCCTGGCCATGGCAAGAGCTTGTGGCACAGAGGAGTTTTTCAAAGTGGATGCTTTCAATATATTCCTTTCTGCTGACTTGTCTTTCTTTCCTTCGGATTTCAAGGTGGAACCATCACTGCAACAGCTGAGGCAGGTGCAGCAGTGCGATCTGGGAAATTCAAAAGAAAATCTGGGCTAAGTCTCATTTGCTGAAATAAGTCCAATTATAAGGTAGAGTTGGTCTCCACAGTAACAGGTGACAGGCAGACATGTTCACATAAACCTGTGAGCAGAAAAGACTTTAGTTAGAATTTGAATATCTTAGTTGGTGCTGGATTTCACAAGCAGGCTTGTCTGTAGTTAAACAGTTTGATCTGTTTACGTCTATATAATCTTGGTCTGTAGACACAATCTCCTATCTTTACTTAAGCTTGGCAGACCTTTAACATAACATCCTTTACACATAATATAATATTTGATTAATTAGGCTTCTACCTTTTCATCAGCTCCTACAGTAGTTTGATATGGGCACTCCCCATGCTTTGACGGAGCTGTGAGTCCCATCAATGTATCTGCATCAAGATAAGTTTAGTTTATCATACTGTACACTGTAACAACTCTAATGTGGGACCTCAGAGGAACAGGCAAACATGTTGGCAGATCAGCGCTCCAATTTGTTGTTAAACACAAGTAGTTGGGTAAATCAGACCTTTAGTCAAGTTTAAGATGAAATCCAGACACATCTATATAAACAAGGTCCAAAGACTTCACTTCTCTACAACCCATTCACACCTTGTCTTTTCAGCTACTACTAGTAAATACGGGAAACAAATTAAAGCCTGAGCTCATATATTTCACTCTCCTTTGCCCTTGACACTGTGTCTGTGTTCACCCGTCTCACAGCAAATGTAAATCTCAGCATACTTGATGTTTAATTGAAATGGGGATGCAAACAGTGCAAATGAAATCAACATAATGGCCATTGCATCAGCCATTACAGTGACCAACATAATGAGCAGTTATTGCTTATTCTTAATGAAGCTTAATGTGATGACTGGAGTACTGGCTCTAGACTGCTCTAAACCACTGTGACTGTGCAGAGTCACCATAGTCACCACAGTGTCAACATAATATCAGTAACACAACCGCAACATCGTATCACACCTCACAGCTGCTCTGAGGAATCTTTGGTTGCCTGACAAGTTTTATACAGCACTCACTGGTAAAACAAGGTCACATAAAACCACTGGCAGTCCCATTTTTCTCTTTAATACCTTTTTGTTTTAGTTCTCGAAGATTAACTCCACTGTTGAAAAGCCACGATGAGTACCAGAAAACCTCATCAGCACACCGTATGTCATTCCTCAAGTGTCTGCCCCTCGACTCTAACCAAATCAAACTTGGTATGTTAAACACTATTCTCCCGCTGCTCTAATGGCATTACTTTAATACTGGCTTTTGGGTGTTCTCTCCAAATTGGGCCTCTTTGCATCATTCTCATTACAGTTTAAATTGTTTTCAAGACTGAAACAAAGGCTACCATACATCATTTGGCAGAAACTGTGCATTCAGGGGTATTTTGTATTCCTTTTGTTCTAGGAAAGAAGGTAGACTATTGGATGTGCCTTGCTATTATAAATTATAAAATGCATCTATTTAATGAAGTGCAAACAGAGGTTAGACAACAGTGAGGAATCCCCTTTGCAAAATGTGAGCAAGTCAACCACTAAGTGGATGATTCAAACAAACATACAGAACACATCTAGCTACAAGAAATACACCAAGCATACAGTGTTTAACAGTCAGACAAATAGGGGGGACATCAGTGTCCTCCCCTGAGTAAACTTTCAAGTAGCCATCCCTCTGCATTAATGGGCAAGTCTTATAATTTGCTTGACCTCAGAGCTACACAAATGCTTTACTTCACTGCAATGGAGCAATTTAATTGACCGTAAACAGCAGGGCAGCTGGGACAGTTTAGACAGCAGAGGATGGCATGCACTGCTTAAGCATAACGGGATCAAGGTCGTGACAGGGATGTTGGTGGTTAGCTGGGTGGGGGAAGGGGAGGGGAGAGAAATCAAAGGTGGAGTGTAGTGAAATATAGAAGTAGAGGATGGAAGGAAGAGAGGAAGAAAGAGGGAGAGGTGGGGGAAGAAAGAGAAAGGGGAAGTGTGTGGATGAAGAGAGACAGAGACAGAGGAGGAGATAAGAAAGGACACAGAAGAAGGAGAGAGCGATAAAAAAGAGGCATCAAGGGACAGAGAGTGTCACTGAACGTAATTAAAATGACAGTGTCAGGATGGCAACAGGGCTAACTGCTGCTCCAATAATGAACAAATCACACAAAACTCAGCTCTCTCACACACACTCTGTCTCTATCAATGACGCAATTGTGTCTCTGTCCCCCATCCTCTCTATCTACTGACACACTAATGTAAAGTTACAGATATCATTTTCACACACATTCCCACTCACCAAAAATCATTTCGCCACACGCTTCTCGCTCCCTAAGATAAGCCACTGTTTAATTTGCAATCCTCCACCATGTCTCTCTCGCGCACTCAGTCACATACATGCTGTGTCTCGGTGTCACGCTCCCCCTCTGTGTCTCTCTCTTGTTGCGTAGGCCTAACTGTAGCTGAAAGGAAAAGAAAATCAAATCCTCATTCCCTAAACAAACATCTCACACACGCCATTAGGCGTTTATATCTCTAGTTCTATCCAAACTACGCACAAGGGCATTGTAAAATCTTCCAAATCAACTTTTACGCAGACATAACCACACAACATAGGCAGAGACAAACAAACATTCTTCCTCCCGCTCCGTATTACTTTAATTCAATGAGTTTCATTAGTGCTGACACACTGAGAAAGCATTTAATTTACTGTGCATTAAAAAGGAACAATAACAATTACAATTTATTTAAAAGAATCCCTGGTACGCAAACACATTTATTTTCTTTATCTTGTTCTGTGTGACGCACAGACATTTGTGTTAGTAATTAATGATGGGGCAGGGGGCAGCGTCTGGAGTTTTCAAAATAGATTGTAGTTGCTCTTTTCGTCATCTGAGCAGCTTGACTTTGACTGTAAAAACTTTGCTGACTGCATATTTCGACTGGTTGAATGAGGGAGAAAGAAAGTTTCCTAAGATAAATGTACATCAGGACACACACAGAGACATAAACATGCTAATGGAAAATGCAGGCACCTTGTATGCCCTACACTAATAGATGTGCATTCACCCACATAATTTTAAGAGTGAACAGGATCTTTCTTCTCTCACCCTCTTGACACGTGCACTTCTCTCTGATGTGCTGCCAGCAGACAATATAAGGATAAATGCAGTACCAGCATAAGAGTTTTGACATGCATAATAGGCTATACACATCTTTACATAATAGAGTATGCCTGTGTCTTTCTGTGAATACAGTATAAGACATACCACCTTTCGGTCACAGTGGAAAATGTTCAACAGAAACACAGAGCAAATAGGCACCATCAACAGATACTATATCATAGTGTTTGTCAAACTGTTTGCTGGCAACTAAAATGGGTCATGCTGCTTTTTCTGTTGCATACACAATTTAAGGAAGCAGCAATATTTCGGGAAGCTTCAGTTATTCAGGGACGGCTTTTGCTGAGTGGGCATGTGACAATGTGTCTCCGTGTGCCTCTGGCTCCCGAGTGGACAGGGGTACTATTTTTTGCACCTGAGCCCCAGGAAACAACATGTTTCACAACAAGATTTACGTTCATCATCACTAATTGCTACCTTGTTTCTCGAATTATCTGAGTGCCACTGGGAGCTGTCCCTAGTGCTCAGACCAAACACATCACAGAGGCTAGGAGACGCCAACACTCACAACATTCAGATTTGTACTTCCATAGTTTTCCATGGTTATATCTTTTGAGTAACTTCTCCCTTGACTGCTACAGCCAATTAGATTTTTTTTCCTGTCTAGTTAAACAAGTCTCAAGGAATGAATAAATAAATAAATAAGGTATGATACTGAATGACCTTATTGGACAACAAAGGGCATGGAGATGTCAAACACCATCAGAATCTCTCTGAACTCAATTCCCTATAGTGATGAACCCAATACCTATATCAGATATCCAACAAGTATGTCACTATAAACGAGCTGTTGAGTGCTGTTGACTAAAGGCTACCTCCCTATGGGGTCTGAATAATGCACATATAGTCACTGTCTTCAGGGAGTGCCAACACAGTTACCTGCTGCAGCAGCACATCAGACAAGGTGTGACAGAGCAGCGCCCGCATAACTCTCCAAAAAACAAGCTCTGACCTTAAATCACTTCATTCTGCGATGTTTCAACAGGGGGCTTGCAGCCCACTCAATCATCGGTTTTCAGAGACCTCATTGTACTTTACATTTTTTTCATCTATTGTGGTTACTTTGATGTTCCTGTAGCGTCCCTATAGAGGAATCCATTGGCTGATGTGAGATTTTGCATACCTTTAATGTATCACTGACACACACGTACAGCGCCTGGTCAAACTGGCTCTCTCCAAGGAGAAATAAAAATCCAGAGACAACAACAATGACTGGCGCAGCGCTGCATCCGTCAACCGCAATGGGAAATCAGAGTCCATCATTTTGCACCGATTCAAACACACATTTTATTACAAGCGAGTGGTGCAAAGCATGACAGAGACACCGTCCGAAATGAACACGGCTACAGCATGCACAGATGAAAACCGGGTTTCTGATCCCTCACTGTCTTATTGGCATGACTGTATCTCCTATACATCAATGCAACTGGCTGCTCTCTTTAACTAGGTTACGGGATATAACCTTATGATATAATTCAAGGATAACTAGTCCAGATGTAACTGCAAGTAAGTCCCGTTAGGAATATTGCAAGAAGTGCGACAAAAATCTCTCTGAGCAGAATTTAGAGCAGGGTAGACAGGATAAGTCTCTGTAGAAATGCTGAATGAATTAGTGATCTTTCACTAAGGGTATATATTTCTGCAAAATCTTAACAGTAAGCCTTACCTTATATGAACCTATATGTCTGGCTCACGTCTGCGGCAAGGTCCCGCTGGATAATTAGGTTGCAAGTTACCAATCACAGAGAAAAGACACTGCCGATCATGTGTAGTCCAATGTCAAACACAGCGGAGCTGCCTCTGACTGCTGTGCAGCCTCCGAGCTTCCTCCGTTTTCCAGTCACGCACACCTGAGCCTCTCTGCAAACACCTCTCTCCTTCATCCCACCCCTTTTCCTCTCCTCTGCTCCTCCTCTCCCCGCTTCCCCTCCGCTCATCTCTCTCTCTCTCTCTCACCACACCCCCATCCTAACGTTACACCACCTCTCCTCTCTGCTACTTTTACCCTCTCTTCTTATTTCCCCTGTCATCCACATTCCTCCATCTTTATGAATGTGTCCTACCCTTCTCCCCTAATTTTCCCTCCACTCCTCTCTTCTCCTCTTTTCCCCCGCTTTGTATTTGGTTAGGAACATTTGTTTCACCTCATCTATCTTGCCTCACCCTCCTGTCCGGTCTTACGTCTTCCTACCTGATGTGGTGAAAAGTGAAGACAAACTAGAAAATCCTGGCTCGGAAGAATAGACAAGCTAGCAGCTGGTCTGCAGAATACTGATCAAAACCAAGCAGCTCTCCCACAACAGGGCTGCTGCGTGTCTAAGGTCAAGTTAGCTATAGGCCAGTTACCTTGACGTTAGCTTAGTCTTTTTCTTAGCTGAATGGAGACAAAGTTTATCTGTAAACTTATTAATATTGTCTATTTTTTAATTTAAAGAGTAAGGCAAATGTGTTAAGCTTATCAATTTAGACTCCTTTAGTTTGTGATATGCACATTTGGCAACTAAATTCTTCCACAGACGTTAGCCTAGCTGGACGGCGGCTCAATTACCGTTGCTAAGTGACGCACAGTGCTATTCTAAAGTGCGGAACAGGTATTTTGCCATCGATTTCTGGTTCCCCCTTCCCCTGAATCCAACTTTTCTCCACCATAAACCACAACAACTTGTCTTCTACGACGCTTCACCTCAACCCAATCTCAACTTTAAAACAACTAGCATCTCTAGGACGCCTATTTAACACCGCGAAGCTACGCTAACGCTACTTCAGGTAAAGGAGATTTTTTGAGGGGGGACAGACTTCGACGTAACACCAGTACAGGGTTCGAACCGGGTGATCCAGCCAATCAGCGCTGAGGACCGGTTTCTTGTCGCTTCCTCTCCTCCTTAATTACTTTTAATTAAAATGTGATTTATTGGCATGACCGTGGTTACATTAAGTATTGCTAATGCGTGTCGAACAACGTTAACAATATAAGTAGGCTGTATTAAGTCATGGCGGCAGAGGGAATGACAGGCAGATAGAGACATACACAGAAACAGCAGTGTGATGGTCAAACCGAGGTTATTGATTTGTGTGACTAATGTCTATATGTCTCTGTCTTCTTCTCTCTGTCTCTCTACACATGTTTTTTTTTCATCTTCCCTCTTGTCCATCTGTCTCTACTTCTCATTTTACTTCTACATTGAATCCTGCACTCACAACCGCCTTTATTTTCCAATTTAAATACTGAAAGCCTGTAAATTGCACCGTATCAGTAGTTCTTCTCTATGACTTATGGCCCAACGTGTAGGATGAAGGTGGAGTGCCTCTCTCCTGTCTCTGATATCAAACATCAGAGGTGACACTGTGGGCTGGGCTAACGATGCAGTGGAGGGGATCGATAACATTTGAAGTTTCATAGCGGTCACAGGAGTAAAGAGCCATTAACCTATACAGCGTCGCCTGGCGTCCAACTTAAAGACCCACAGAGAGCAAATCATTAAAGATAAAAAATCAATACAAATCTAATGGAAACATCCTGCTTCCCCTGCAAACGTCTCCAGCCATATAACACTGACACTGACTGCCACTGCCAGCGGGCTGTTTGAGGTTTTGCATCAAAATCATTCATTTTAATTACATTTAAGTTTATAATTCTTTTTATTTGGCTTTAATCAGTAATAAAAAATATATTTTATCAATATAGACGCCTGTGAAGATATACAGT
Organism: Oplegnathus fasciatus; assembly: GCA_003416845.1. Taxonomy (NCBI): domain Eukaryota; kingdom Metazoa; phylum Chordata; class Actinopteri; order Centrarchiformes; family Oplegnathidae; genus Oplegnathus; species Oplegnathus fasciatus. Next base: position 173,303 of record NTHP01000578.1, on the reverse strand, counting down.
AGAATACAATAAAAAAAAAATGCTATTATGGGTATATGATGGAAATCCTTCCCTTTCTTGTGCTTTCCTCAACTCTGGGGAATAGCCTACATAAATCGTGCAGTAGAAGGAATTATAGGACATTAAGTGTATCATATGTGCTATTAGATCGCCATCAGCTCTCAGTGAGTATAGCCTAAAACACAGTTTCTCACGGGAATATTATAGAAGTGATTGTAATGGGTTTACTCCTGTATAGGTCTATTGTCAATGCGTAAAGGGGGGTTATCTGAGGAGGCGACCCCCTGATGCATTCCCATACATGAACTTGGCTGGTTTTAGGAAACATAAACGCATTAGAAATTGTCTTTCACGCCACTTGCATCTATTTCCCTCCACGAATGGCAAACAAGAGAAGTTAAGAGTCTCATACCTTTGCGTGCAGGACAGGTGATCGCTCCTGGAGAAACACAGCATCCCTCACGCGTCCATCAGAGCATCATGCTGGCGGTGGGTAATCTACTTTTTCACTATGGCAACAAATAAACCCCCTGTCCTCTCTCTCCGCCGCGCCACAGCGCTCCAATGAGGAGGCTCCGTTCGCGTCACAGGTCATCCACCCTCTCTCTCCCTCTCTCCCTCTCTCTCTCTCTCTATCTCTCTCTCTGTCTGTCTCTCCCTCTCTTGATATCACACCTACCTCCAGGATACCATCTGGAGATAGATACTGATGGAGAGTAGCCCGGGAGGAAGAATGAGGGAGCGACAGGGAGAGGGGAGCATGGGATAGAAGGGGGTTTTAGAGCTTGGCTATGACAAGGCTTGGATTAATTTGCCAGCCAAATGCATTTGGGATTAGTAGACCATTAAAAGAGCATAGACACACACACATACACATACACACAACTACACAAATGCACACACTGTCTTTCTCACACATGTGGCTTTAGCTGTTGCAGTGATAGCCTTACTAACCCTGACCTCTATCTCTATCACACTCTCTCTCTGTATCACTTTTCTGGGCTAGTTTTGACACAAACAAATGGGCTAACAGGCAACACACCACTGCACATGCACACTTAAACAGACTCTCTCACACACACAGAATTTCACAAATGTGTGTGTAAGTTGAATTAATGTGTGTCGAGGTAGTAGACCTATATTCCACTTTTTAGGTTTCTAAGAGCCATAAACTAATAGAGTAAAAATCCCCCAAAACTCTGAATTCACAACCAGGCAAAGAGGACAACTGCCACAGGGCCCCAGACCCTCAGGGGCCCAAAAGACTCCAGGTTGACTTTGTGGCTATTAGCTTTTAGCGATTTGATTAACTAGTCAGTATAAATTGAAGTGGCAACTTGAGGCAACAGTACATTTTACCCTTTATACCTTGAGGTCATGAAAAATCTAATACATTTAATATCCCAGTTGATATTATATTGCCTGTTGTATATTCTTAAATAAATTAGCATTTAATCAACTTTTAATCGAACTAAGGTGGAGAACCTGAAGGACTCAATAGGGGCCCACAGCTCACTGTTTGCCACAGAGCCCATTAGTGGGTTAATCCAGTCCTGAAAATGCCAAACGTAAAAAGACTAGTTGCAGCATATGGTTGGTTTTAGAAGAAGTCGCAGGATATGTTGAAACCGTGCTGTCAGTAGAGTCCAGTTGCAACTAAATAACCATGTGTGATGGTGTCCCATAAATGAAGGACATTAAAGCTGGCCCAAATCAAGAGCTGGATCCTCTGAAGGACACAGTCCGCGGAGGTGGGTGCTTCAGGGGACCTGATGGCCGGACTGTACCTTCCCTTCCTCGTCAGACTAATAATGCATTCCAGCAGCTGTCTTAAGATCATTAAGTCACACGTTCGATCATAAAGTCACATTTCCAATCACTTGTCTGTAAAGTTGGAACATATGACTTTTGATTTCCATTGTTTACATCTTGCAGTGACTTTTTCATTGATCCAGATTATATCATGTATTTTCCATTGACTGATGAAACACAAATATATACATATAACATGGTCGATGATCACTTGAATGCACCATTAAACAATTGGCTGGCACGCAGTGGATTGTGGGATACTCATGGCTGCAATGATTCACCGGATGTGTGCTGCAGATTCAAGGGAAAAGAAGTTGGGATTTCTTGGCTGGGACAGCTCTTTGTGACACATTTGGTGTTAAAATGCAGACTTTGGAGGATCCAGCCTCTGAATTCAGATGCAGCATAATCCTTCATCTGCTCATATGTCTCAGCTTTAAGCCTAAATGAACACTTGTTGTAATCTTAGAGGTTAGATCAGACCTTACAGATCTTTTTCTGACAATTATAAATGTTGTAAGTTGTCTATCAGGGTATATCCCTAAATATATAAATGTATCCTCGCACGCACATTTTGAAGAATTTCCTTGATCACTCACACAGACACGACGTTTCTGTCTGCTGTCACATCACATTGTGTCCTTGATTTTCTAAATACAGCTGTATAGGATGGATGAAATGCCAGAATGATCTGAGGTCACATTTCCATGGCAACCCTTCACTGTTGTAGTAAAACAGAAAATCAACAAGCAGCTAATGGATCAGCTCAATTTGTCTCATTTGATGCCAGTCAAACTCTCTCTCTCACACACACACACACACACACACACAGGCAAATTCAGCTCATTAATCACTAAGAAGGACACTCGAAGCTTGATTGATGCAAATTTGGATCAATAAGTGAATTAATATTCAAACATGTGATAGAGCAGAGTGTGTCAAATCGTAGAGAATTGGATTGAAAGGTATGATAGATGAAAATCATCCAGTTTCCACACTGTATGTGTTCAATCTGACACTGTTAAGCAGAGTGTGTGGGCTACATTGGAGTGCATCACATAGCGACAGGTCCCCTGGCTAGAAGAAAATAAGATTGCAGTCACACAACAAACGTTACAAGGACATTCTATGAAACATACCTGGACTGTGTGTGTGTGTTTGTGTGTGTGTTTGTGTATAACCAGTGTGAAACTATGTACAAGTATGCAGCACACGCATATAAACATCCATAGGGTATAATTCTCTTTTTACCACACTCCTCCGCAAATCACAAGCACAACAGAGTCAGTGTCACAGTCGGCAAATCAATTATTCAATGGCATTTCAAAATAACAGTGGATACCCATGGTTGCCATAGACACATAGCTGATTTCCAGGGTTGTCACTTGACTGTGATATTCCCACTCTAAGTAGGACAAATAGAGAGAAAAAAACACTACAACCGTATACTGCCAAGAGAGAAATGAAAACGTCAGTTATGAAACATTCACTCTCATGTAATGTGATTTCTGCTTCACTGAACAAGTGAAGATTGGAGCTTTAATGTCACTTATTTGCTTTAAGTGAACTAAACAACAAGACTGTGACATGTGCTGAACATTCACCCTGTGGCATGTAATTCCTAATAAGCCGAATTGTTCATATCAGCGTCAGGTGTTTACACTTACTAAATATTTTCATGATTTACATTAAGTACCATACACACGTCTCAAATACATTTTGAAGATCTGTACCAGTTGGTTGAAATAATGTCACTACCTGCCAAACAACAATTTTCATCTGACATTTTGACACAAAAGGCAGATTTGGCCACCTATGTCAACATTATGCAACTCGACTCTTCAAAAATGTTGAAACTAGTTGAAACGCACTGTAATCAAGTGAAGAAGTCTCACCTCATTGGTAGATTTATACCTGATTATACAATTATTGCGAGAAGAAATTACATGAATCTCCCTCAAAAGAGGAGCCCACTGGAACAGATGTGGGTTTAGTATGTAATATATCATAACACTGTGTTTTTTTAATCACTTTTTAAGCAGAGAAATGCAAATTCAATGCACTTTAAATAAGGGAGTATGTCCTCAGATCCTCCAGAGTCTGGGTGCACACAAATTACAAACAGCCTCAGTATCGATGTTAACTGTCAGCACAGGTTGACAAGCTGTCATAGTGTCTCTGACTACCAGGACGCCCTGATAACAGGGACTCACACTGGGGATGCTGCAGCAGTATATGAATGTTACCCTGCAGAAATGAAATAACAAAATTTGAATTAACAAAAGTCCCAGTGAAAAGGGAGACACTCTTAAAATATCTATTTATCTTTATGATTATTTTTATTATCAATTCATCTGGTTATTTTTTATCAATGAATTGATTAATCGTTTGATCTATAAAAGATCAGCAAAAAGTGCCCATCACAATATTTCCAGACGCCATGATGATGTCTTAAAGTATCTTGTTTTGTCTGATCAACAGTTGAAAAGCCAAAGATACTCAGTTTACTGTCATAGAAGACTGTTAATACAGAAAATATTCACATTTGAGAAGCTGGAACCAGAGAAATGCCATTTTTGCTTAAAAAATGAATGAAATGAATGCAGATGAGGAGCTTATGATCACAGGTCAGGAGGTCATATACTCCGACCATCTCTGATGCTGAACCACAAACACACACACATGCACAAACGCACATCTAAAGCACATTTTATTTCCTCCAGTACGCACACACTTACAAAGACTTAACACTTTTCTCTTTCCATCCCTCCTGCGACTCCTCTGAGCCAGCTGTCCGCCTGTTAAAAGATGTTTCGCAGAGTACAAAACCAGTTAGGTACAGCTCCACCTGTTTTCAAGATTGGACTGACAAGCAATGTTCTGATTTTCAAACAGATTTTCTGGCTAAGAGACAAATTATCTCCTTCGGCAACACGGTGCAAATTATGTGTCTCCCCTGTAGTAGAAATCAGGAAGATTTATCTTTCATCTATGTAGGGCGGCGGGGTGGATTTTAATATGAATAAGTCAAATAACCATAAGAAACACCACCAGCTGGTGAGATCATCAGTATTCTCCCTCCTCTCCTGTCTCATTACAACTGATGAGGAGGAAGCTCTAACTGCCTGCAATAAGCATGCTGTGATAGGCAGTCGCCCTGTGGTGCTCCTCTGTTTCAGGCAATAAACGGGTCATGCTGCCCTCTTGTGTCTGGTTGGGACAAAAGAAGAAGAGATTCATGAGAACGTCTCAATCAGGCGTCATTCTGAAATGTTTACAATGACACGTGGTTGTTGAGTTGCTCGGGTGCTGTAAATTTACAGAAGGTGAAATTCTCAGAAAGTTCACAGAAAAAGCTCTTTCCCTCTCTCACACACACACACATACACACTGTCTGCCTCTCTGTCTCTCTCTCGCTCTCTCTCACACACACACAGTCTGCCTGTCTGTCTCTCTCTCTCTCTCTCTCTATCAGAGGAGCCCTGCGGACAGGTTTATCCTGTGATGGTCATTCCTGTGCGCTCCGCTGCGTTCCTGCAGCGGGATAAGCCGCATCCCGTGCCTGGCTGCGGCAGCATGTGACCGGCTTGTGATCCCGAGATTTGTGCAGATGACTTTCTGCCCTGAGCCCGACTGTACCAGTCTGCAGAACCTGAGGAGGCAAAGCATATCGGGAAAAAATCCCTCTCACTCCCTCTCTCTCTCTTCCTCGTAGTTTTCCACATTCTTGTACATTCTTGTATTGTGCGGATGACCGTCACGCTGCACCATGTGGTACAGATGATGAGGACACTGTCAAAGACTTACTGTAGTCCGTTATTTTGTAATATGTAATAAAATGTTTCTTAAAGCATTTTGCAACTTTGTTGTAAATTAATATTTTATGTTTTATCATTATCAACAGTAGGGTGTACTGTAACTAAGTACAGTTACTCAAGAGTACTGTAGAATTTTAGGGTACTTTTACTGTACTTTAGTATTTCCATTTTATGCTACTCTATACTTCTACTTCACTACATTTCAAAGAGAATTATTGTACTTTTTACTCCACTACATTTATTTGACAGCTACTATTTATTTTGCAGATTCAGATTCTACATACAATTGTATTATTTTTATTTTTATTTTTACTTTTTGTACTTTTGTACATTATATACTTCTATTTAAGTGAGGATTTTTATTTGTAACAGAGTATTTTTACATTGTTGTATTCCTACTTTTACTTTTAAGTACTCTTTCGACCACTGATAATCACCATGATGTTTTAATCATAATGTAATAAACTGATTGTGTGTGTTTACAGACGCAGATAAAGGAAATACTGACCTGTATGTGTACAGTGGAAATGGCAGAACAGCTGTTGTAATTTCCACTGGGAAAATCTCTTCTCACTTGTACACATTACTTGAAGGTCAGAAGTGCTGCAACACAGAGGTAAAAACATGTCATCATAGACAAATCCCCCCCCAAAAAAGCACTTAATGGTGTATTTTAGTCTCTTACAGTGGGAAAATTAAAGGTTAGAATTGTATCCTAAACACTGTAAAACACCAGTGACATTCAGTGTTTGTTTGATGGAGCAGTCTGCATGACTTGCTGTTTTTATTCTCAATTATGTATGTCTATCTTTCTGTAATGGAAGAAGAGGAAATTGCCATTGCCTGTTTCCATTTAAGTGGCATGAAATGAGATTGAAACTCACATCAGCATGCACAGCATGTAAGGTCATAAATCAAGTCTATAATGTGGCTCTTAACAGTGAACTGGTCTGAGGGAGCCTTCTGTTCAAGTAAAAAGCAATTATGGCAAGTACCATCTTTATCATAGAGAATTAAACTTTTGCACTGTAATTGTTGTGTAATGTTGACAAATACCAAAACATTATTGGTTTAGCTTTTCCTATTCAGTTACTGTATAAATTCTGTAAATTCTGCTTTTCAACTCAATTTACAATCCTTTATATAAAGTAATAATAAGAGATATTTTGACAGTTTTTTTCTCAAAGTGGTCTAGCTTCTGTAAATCTAAGCTGTACACACAAGCTACAATCAGGCTCTATTGAAGTTTTAAATAATAAATTCTATCAAGTGTTCCTCGTGATGTCCATTTTGTTTATTTTATGGCTCTGTTTAGGCTGATATTACCCCTTTGCAGATGTTTTTTTGGAACATTGTTATTCACAGACAGCTCTGGTGCTATAAAATAACTTTTATTGTGAAATATTGAAATGCCTGTCGCATCCCTGTAACAATTTTAACTGTTCAGCCACCACAAATGACATCTTTAATAGAGTTTACCCCTGTCATCTCTCTTGCCCATTGTGAATAATAATATAGGAACTATGTAACTTTACTCTGTTTTGTGCTCAATGTTTACAAATCTACAGTCCGCTCTTCAGCCTACTGTCAGGACTGGACAGGCCTGCTGTCCCTATCTATACTCTTCAGGGTTCTCAAATTGAAATTATTGAGTTTTATAAATACTTGGGAACCTGGCTGGATACTAAACTCACTTTTACGACACCTGGCAAGCAAGCTGAAGGTCAAAATCAGATTTTTGTATAGAAACAAATCATGCTTCTCTTTTGCTAGTCGGAAGACCACTATACAATCTACAATTATGTCTTGCTCTTGCTTGCATGCACGCCTCTCCCTCCACCTGAAAGCCTCTTGACTCTGTGTATCACTGTGCTTTATCACAGGTGATAAATTCCTCACTAAAACTTTGAAACTCAAATCTCTCCATTCACTTGATGATTTAAAACTAAACTCAAGTATTTGCAATTGCCCTTGTAAATTGCTTTTCTTAATGTAACTTATGCGTGTGAATTTTCTGTATGTTTATCCATACTTAAACTGTAAATGTTTATTCTTGTACACAGACCTTGAAAAAGAGATCATGATCCAAATGAGACTACTTTTTTAACTAAAGGATTAAAGACAATGACAGAAACAACTCTTCATGATGTGAAGTGAGTCAAAAGTTTAGAAGTTCATTTATGGAGATACCAGATGTGCTCAAACATTAACAAAGGCACAGTGCTGTTTTTATGCACACCAAACAACATTAGTATTCCAACTTATCAATAGTCTGGTCAACAATGGAGACTGGTCAAACTGTATGTTTTACATGGCTGAATCCAAATGGAAATGTGTGTTTGTCTTTATCTAAAAAATAATTGAAAGTTTTGCCTGAATGGTGGCTTAAGTTAGCAGACAGACAGTAATTTGATACGTTTAACATGTTGCCTAATATTTATCATATTTCTGATGCACGCCAGCACAACCCATCCTCAACAAGCAGACTTACGTAACATACATGTAGATTCTGATGCACTCTCATCTACAACTGTTTCATCATCAGCTGAAAGGGAGTCAACATGATGGCTGCAGTTAGCACCCCAATTCAGTGGTTTTTCCCGCCCTTCCTGCAACGTACTGGTAAGGCCAAATGGAGCGGACCCAGTGAATACACTGATCAGCACTCCTTCAACGTGAGGAGGAACTAACCGAGAGTTTGGTTGTATTGAAAACCTTTAGGTCACTGTGGCACAAGACCTGATTCTCATTAATTTACTATGTAATTTTTCTATGTAAAATTTTCCACCTCCTTATCTTCTGTTTCTTTTCCATCACTCACTTTTTCTTCTTCAAAAGCACATCGACTGAACTGCACTCTTGATCATGCATAAATTCCGGGCCAGCCTTTGCCAAGGGGAGGGGGTGGTGTGCACACACACACACACACACACACACACATTTCTGCCTGAGGTATAGTGGAGCAGAGGTCAGCTGGTCTCAAGACAAAATGAGAGAGGAATCAGGAATATTATCCCGAGCATGTGATGGTGTGTGAGTGCACATGCTTGTGTATGTGTGTGTGCCTTACTGAGTGCGTGAGATCACAATGAGATCACACACTTTGTCAAAGGACGGCCCCTAAAACGGCTCAATGAGTAGGGGGAGAACAGGAGACTGTAGGCTGGGTGTAAGAGAGAGGTGGAAGGAGGTTTGAGAGAGGGTTAGATGGAAGCATAGAGGGGTAGGCAACTTTCAAAAACCTGCATTTTCTTTAAAATAGGTTAGTAATTTGTTGCTTATATATGAATACACGTACCTGAAGAGCGTGTAGTTTTTCATTTACAAATTTGGCTGAATGTGCAATCCTGTATTTCTCAGCTTGTAGCCTGCTAACTAGAGGTAACTTTTCAGCAGTGAATCTACTCTTCTGTGCTGCTTTTGCTTGTCAGCTGTACAGTCTGTGAGGGCATCAGGTTCGTTGTGTCCATCTTTTCAGCAGGAGTTTACATTCCCACTGTGGGAAGACTGGAGTTGTTCTGAGTTTTCATCATGAGGAGCCTGTATGTATCTGTAGTTCTGCTGCAGCTCATTGGGACTTGTCTATGCCAATTTCCTCGCCCATGTGCCAACTCAGAGGGACTACGGACCAAAGAGTGTTGCCCGGTGTGGGATGGTGATGGCTCAGCCTGCGGCGCCATGTCAGGCCGTGGTTTTTGCACTGAGGTGGTTGTCTCAGAGGAGCCCCACGGGCCCCAGTATCCACACAGTGGGATTGATGACAGAGAGCGCTGGCCTTTAGCTTTCTACAACCGGACGTGCCGTTGTGCTGGAAACTATGGAGGTTTTAACTGTGGTGAATGCAGGTTTGGTTACTGGGGTTCAAACTGTGCTGAGTACAGGGAATCAGTGCGCAGGAACATCCTGACCATGTCGGCTGCTGAGCAACAAAAGTTTATCTCTTATCTGAACCTAGCAAAGAACACCATCAGCCGTGATTACGTCATTTCCACAGCAACAAGAGCAGAGATGGGTGAAAATGGTGAGAACCCCATGTTCTCGGACATCAACACCTATGACCTGTTTGTCTGGATGCACTACTATGTGTCTCGGGATGCCTTCCTAGGGGGGCCAGGGAACGTATGGAGAGACATCGACTTTGCCCATGAATCTGCAGCATTTCTGCCATGGCACCGGGTCTACCTGCTTCACTGGGAGAATGAGATCAGGAAGCTGACGGGAGATTTTAACTTCACCATCCCATACTGGGACTGGAGGGATGCCCAGTCCTGCTTGGTGTGCACCGATGCTCTGATGGGCGGACGCAGCCCCCTCAATCCTAACCTCATCAGCCCTGCTTCAGTCTTCTCCTCATGGAAGGTAAGAATATTTGATTGTCTCCCTCTGACTCCAAGTGTGTGTGAGTGGAAACATGTTTGAGTATGTGTAGATATATGAGCAAATAGTTCTTATCCATTATAAAGAGACTCAAAATTCATTTCCCCAGCAAACAAAGGCTTGTTTTATTTCTGTTTCACTCTGCAGGCCTGTTGTTCTAAAGCTGGTTTAGCATCTTAATCCAAAGAAATGAGAGATTTGGTTGGAAGCATGCAATTTTTTAAGAATTCATCCTCAAGTGATCCAGGCAACCTAAAAGATCAGAGTGAAAATCCTACTTCAGAGACTTTGTATCCACACCCCAGAAAATTGAAGACAGCAACTTTATTCTGAGTTATGAAATCGGTGAGAAATCTTTTATTAGTTTGTACTTCAACCAACAATCACTTTCTCCTACTGGGTTTAAACATTATTCCATTTGTCTTTACTAATATTTATCCATGCTCACACTCATCGGCCTGTTCAGGGTGTGTGTCATGATACATTATGCCAACAGCAGAATATTGTGTTGTTTACGTTTACAGTGTCCCCCATTCACAGTTAATAGAAGTAAACATTCCTGTATGAGAGCCACTTCACTAAAACCATATTGCTGGATAGAGTTTTATGAAGGTCTATAGGCTCTTTAACCACAGTAGCTCACTAAATGTGTGTGTCCGTATGTCTGTGTGTGTATGTGTGTGTGTGTGTAGGTGATCTGCACCCAGCCAGAGGAGTACAACAGCCGAGAGGCATTGTGTAACGCTACCGGGGAGGGTCCACTGTTGCGTAACCCCGGCAACCATGATCCAAACCGCATGCGGCGACTCCCCACAACAGCTGATGTGGAGTTCATTGTGGGCCTCCCCGAGTACGAGACGGAGCCCATGGACCGATTCTCCAACATGAGCTTTAGAAATGCCATAGAGGGTAAAAGTGGTACACACACACACATACACACACACACACACACACACACACACACACAC
>NTHP01000578.1:151217-162321 GCA_003416845.1 Oplegnathus fasciatus | reverse complement strand
TGTGTGTGTGTGTGTGTGTGTGTGTGTGTGTGTGTGTGCGCACATACAGACATACACAAGCCAGAAGAAATATATGCACCCATGAAACAGATGCTCAAAACATGCATCCCTCTAAAACATGCCAACTTAAATCTTTCATGTGGGACTGAGTAATTCATTTTTCTTAATAAAAAAGTGTTTTGTTTTAGCAATATCTTGTTGCTTGAGCCCAATATTTTTTTTTTGTCCACATTAGTGTCTAACTCATAGTAACCTTGAAGCATATTCCATGAGCATCACTCAAAAACAGTCAGTTCTACTGTAAATGACAGCTTCCACAGTCTTAGTTATATCAAAAGCATCTAAAAGATGTGAGAAAGAGTGAATTTTGACATTTCTGCCACAAAATGAAAGGTCTTTAGTAGAAAAGGGCAGCTTTTCTACACGCATCGTCTATTCCCTCCCCAACAAATTCACAAATATCTCTCAGTTCCTTCTTATTTCTCTCCACACCCTCTACTCATCTCCCTCCCTCCTGTAAACGTCTGTCCCTGTCTCTTCTGTAATGTAAATGTTTTCACTTTTCTTCCCTCCTGCAGGTTTTGCCAGTTCAGAGACAGGTATGGCGGTGTCGGGCCAGAGCACCATGCACAACGCCTTGCACATCTTCATGAACGGCTCCATGTCCTCAGTGCAGGGTTCAGCCAACGACCCCATATTCCTGCTGCACCACGCTTTCATCGACAGGTGTGATGATACACACAAACCTGACTACTAATGACACACAGGAAAAGAGTATGCGTTATGGTTACAAACTTCTAATCAAAATTCTAATAACTCATCTGATTGATTTGTGTTTCTCCTGTGGTGGAAAGCAACAATCCCTTTTGAGAATATGTAAAGATATCCACCTTTCTTATTGAATATTTCTCTATTTCTCCTTTTTCTTCTTATCATATCCATCTTTATCCATCCTTCCCCTCCTCCCTCTTTTTCCTCTTATATCCTTCACTCCCCTTTTACCTCTCTGTTCCTTCCTTCTCTTCTCCAGCATCTTTGAGCGCTGGCTCAGGACCCACCAGCCTCTCCGTACCAGCTACCCACGTGCCAATGCCCCCATTGGCCACAATGATGGCTACTACATGGTGCCCTTCCTGCCTCTCTATAGAAACGGAGATTACTTCCTGTCCAACAAGGTTCTAGGATTTGAGTACGCCTACCTGTTGGACCCTGGTCAGTGCAGAACAACAAACACGTCCAATAAATGAGTGTCGTCACATCTTTCCCTTCACATAAAACTGTCTCATCCTGTGTATCTCCACTACAGGCCAGAGGTTTGTGCAGGAGTTCCTGACGCCCTACCTCCAGCAGGCCCAGCAGATCTGGCAGTGGCTCCTGGGAGCCGGGATCCTTGGGGCGCTGATCGCTGCAATCATTTCCGCACTGCTGATTGTTGCAAGAAGGAAGTGGAAGCGTAGCCAGAGGACGAAGAGGGCGTCGATCTACGGAGAGAGACAGCCACTACTGCAAAGCAGCTCTGAGGAAGGTTCATCTTCATACCAGACTACTCTGTAACACACAGATACTGTGCATACAACTGTACATGAATGCACAAACTATCAGGGACACTGAGTATTTTCATGAAGCAACAGAATGAGATGAATCCTGGTACAAGATTTCATTTGTTATTGATTTCCCACAATAAATCTATTTAAATTTTAAAATAATAGGTGAAGGTACAGATGAGTTAGTGGAGCATCTTTAAAAAGTCAGTTCATCCAAACCACAAAAAACATTTTCCCCTCAAAGTATCTAGCAGATAGTTATGTGTGTTGCCTTCGACTCTGAGATATTTGCTGCTGACCCTTTTGCACCCCAATACAACAGAGGTGAAGTGAATTTCATTTGTGGTGGTAATAGCATTGAAAAAACATCAGGAACATTTTTTTTTACAGGAACACTGCCACAGGTTTCACACGTTAAATGTTTTCAAATGTTTTCGAACACTTTTAAGTTTTCTAGGCCACAAAAAACAAAATTCCATTCACTTCCAGTGTATTTGGGATTTAGGTGAACTGACCCTTTCAGATTTAAATGGAGATGGACAAGGAGCAGAAACCCAACATCAGGGAGATGTCCCTAATACTTTATACATTCACTATATACATGTAGGAAATATTTTGTGTGACACACACAGCCACACACAAACTGACAGACATTCAGAGCCATTAAGTGTTATTAGAATGCAACACATGTCTGTGTTCAAATGAAAATAAAGATTTAAAGATTTATACACTACACAGCGTATTCTCTTGTGGGTATTTGAACTGTGATTTTCTTTCAGGTGAAAGCGCTCACCTTGGAGTACATTTACCGTCTATTTACAGGAGCTACTAAGCAGTCAACTATGTTTGCGATGTGATGTGGATATTCCTTCCTTGGCAACTTTTTCTGGACTGACCTGAAACAACAGATGCATTTTACATAATTTATTATTTCACTGTATGGTACTTTATTTAACTGTGATTCTGTTTACATGCTGAATGTTTACTAAAGTAGGAAGAGTTAAATCGAATTCAACTGAATTGACAATAGCTCAAGGAAAAGTTAGAAGGAAACGAAGTATTTTATATCATTTAAAGTCAGGTCTGGTCTGCTGTTCTGTAGCTGTAGTGAAAAGTCACATTATTTCCACCCTCATACTGAATAAATCAGTGTCAGAACAAAATTAAAGTCCACATATGTGCCCCTCTGTTGTGATTTTCTATATTTCTATCTTTGAGAGCAAAACTCAACACACCCTTTTGTATGTTCACACTGGTGCTAAAGGACCACAGTGTGCTATGATGCCCGTCATCTTTCACACGCAAAGACAATGTAGGTGGTATCATGATAACAAAGATGAATCATGAGTTTGTACATGCTGCATTAAAATCTGACTTGATCCAATTTTTCTCCAATTTCTTTTTCATCTGTTGGTGATGCAGGAATACTGACCAAACACATTCTCCCTGAGACAACTGCACCTCTCAAACTAACCAGGAAATAATGTATTTTACATGTATGGTAACAGACGTCTGATTCACATGATGGTAGGCAGGTCTTATCTGTTAGTCTACACTGCCTGCCTTTATAATAGGTTTGTGCTGTCAATTTGTATATTCAAGTAATTGTTAAATTCATGATGGAGTTGTTTTTGGTTGTCAATCACCAAGTTCATATTTTATGGCTAATTTGAATTTAATAACCAACTTTTCTCTTTCGTCCAGCTTCTATATTATATGACTATGACTTATATATTAGCAATAATAACGTATATTGTGCCAGGATCAGAAATAGTAAATATTTTAACACTTACTATGTGCAAATAATCAGCATATAATAAATAGAAAATCTCTTTTATTTCAGACTTTGCCTTGTTCTTAAAAAAAAGGACAATCCTGAAAATAGACATACAATTTAACATTTAAATATATTTAAATTACAAATGCTAAAGAAATGGTGCTAATTACAATTTGAGAGAATACGGTTGTTTCAGTCACAAAATCAGAAATATCAAGATGTTGATTCTTGGCAGAAACCTGATGTTTCCAGTTTTGGCAACAGCTGACTCTGAAACATAACAAACTACTAAATATGTAGCGTCAAACTTACAAATGAATCGTTATTAAATTCTTTTTATCAGTCACTTTACTTTCTGAACATGTGTAAGAATAATGGCTGACACTTACTTTGTGGAGAAATTGCCAAAGCCCTGCAGAAGTTTTTCACATAACATAACAATATAAATAAATTGAAAAAAACAACATACTAAAAATACTGGCTTGAGGTGTAGTGTAGTTTTGCTTTGTATAAAAACAGATCTTTGATACACATACATGAACAGGGGACAGATAGTTAAATAAAAGACTGAATAAAATGCCTATTCTGGTTCCACTTCCTTTCCCTGTGTTGAAAATCACCTCAGATTCTGATGAGTGACAGTTTCACAGACCAATCAAATACTTCGTTCTGTCTCCCAGCTCAGACAGACAAAGTGTTAGTTCTCTGACGTGGGGCTCTAAAGTGACATTTTCCTTCAGGCTGTCTACAGATCCTGCTTCCATGTGTGGGGCATAATAATAATAATAATAATTTAGCTAGCTTTCATCAACAACCGCTCCCGTGGGGTTGTAACTGCATTCCTACAGTAAGTCTTACAGTACTGGAGCTGTAGTGAACAAATGCTAACCAAAAGTCTTTTCATGGTTAAAATGACCTGTATGTCCTGTGCAGTAGAAGATATCCATTTATATTGGATATGGATAGAAAAGCTATGGTACTGGGTGGGGACATTCCTCTCTATAACCTAAAATCTTTGGTCGGTAGAGCTTGTTGGTGCCAGTTTGGTGGCAAGTAAAGGTTAAATGAAGTCTGGCTGTCATTTGGCCGACACTAAACTAGCACTTGGTTCCACCTCTCTTGTTTTTTAAGTCAAGTGTATCTTGATTGTTTGGATAAAAAAACAGTTTGTCTGGTTGCTGCGTGATGTTTCAGCCCTTGTCCAGTGAAAGATGAACTCCTTCTTGTGTAATATCTTGTGGTGTTTGTGGTCGAGGAATTGCAGGTCGTGTCAGACCTTTCGTTTCCTCACATTAGACTCCAACATGAGAAAACAAATTCGCTCCACAGAGACATGTGTCGGGGAAAAGATGAAATCCAGTAGCAACTTTAGAAAAACAGAGCATCATGAGTGGAGAATCCGACCAGTGAGCTGGTCTCTTGAAGCTCTTAGACCCCTCTATTGGGGGTCCGGCTGGTCTGTAGAGAGGAACAGGCCTCATGCTGCATGTTAAGGTCTTGTCCTGCTGGGCCTTTTGTGACCGTGGGCAGGGGTGCATACGAAATAATAATATAGTCTGTGAATATTCAACTTCTTTTGGCCTGTCTCAGTTGTTTGCTTACTGACTCATAGACGTGTACAAAATTTCAAGTAACTAAAGATCGGCCAAAGATATTCAGAAATTGAACATCTGCCCCTAAATGTACGAAAATCCATCCATCCCAAAGTTGCTGTTTTTTTCACTGATGTCGACCTCAAAGAAAGTAGAACCAGCTGTGATGTTTGATCAGCTGAAGGACTCCTTATTGAATTCAAAGGTTGTTCCAGAGGATTGGGCTGAGTTACACAGTCTGTGGAGAGTCCTGGAGATGCCCTTTGGTCCACAGCAGAAAACCCCGACTCGCTTACTGAAACCACAGACAGACAGAGAGAGAGAGAGAGAGAGAGAGAGAGAGAGAGAGAGAGAGAGAGAGGGAGAGAGAGGGAGAGAGGGATGTGAACAGTTAATAGATGAAATAACACCGGATTCTTACTCCACTGCTGGACATTCCCACTCTACTCACTGCTTATTGGTCTTTGCAATCTCATCAAACAGTAGCTTCCACCTGGGTCGTCCAACCAGCAGCCTCGAGGTGAGCGGGCGGTACTTCTCCTCAGACATGCTCTGGAAAAGAAATCCCACTTTTTATTAAACCTGCAATAAGTGATTTTTTGGGCCATTTCGGAAACAAGCTGTGAACACACCCCATAGTGTTATCTGATCTCCTGCCTTTACCAGAACCTGTCTTACAAACCGAGACTAATACAGCTGGATGTGCAGAGTAAGAGCCGGAACAGTCACAGTAATATGAAGTGCTTAGCATACAGTGTACTGTAGTTCACCAGCAGTATTTCTGCTTCCTTTGACAGGCTGGTGAGTCTGACAGACTGGTTTTACAGATTCTTGTAAACTTGGTCAGCGAGTTGAACAACCAGCGTGCTGCTACAGTAAGAACATCCTTGCTATTTGCAATCGGCAGTTTAGATTAAAGGTTTTATGTTTTCTGACAGTCAATGTACGAGACACATTTCATATCTCCTTTACTTGAGACGTGACCAAGACGCAGCAGCAGATTGAGCACTGTTGACATCTATAGGTCAAAAGCTCCCAGTCTGTCGTGACAACAGGTTCTCCATCCTCCTCTGCTTCCAGTTCTCCACTTCTTTAGCTTTCTCCTGCTAACCTACATACTGTAGCAGCCTGCGCTCTCTAGTTTAAGGGCCATTACAAGTTATCTGTAGCGCAAACAGCTGTGGGCAGTTATCAGCAAGGCAAAGCGAATTCGGAGCCTGACGAGGTGGGAGTTTTGGAGTATCAGCGAAGTAAGCTCCTGATATATTGAACACAGTTTAAAATCGAGCTACTTCAGATCAAAATAATTTAAATTTGCCTTAAAGATCCATCAGCCACCAGGCAAATTACTTTTACCTGAGCTTCTGCATAGTAATCCCACAGGATTTATAGAATTATATTTCTACAGTTACTTATTTAGTCATTTCTTAATCAACGATTAAGCATTATATTTGTTGTAAATTATGTTTTTATGTATTTTGTAAGTGGCAGAAGATGCTAAATGACGCTACTGACAATGTTGTTTTACCCTCAATTAGTAACCCCATTTAACAGGCTATATTTATATTTAATGCAGATTGCAGTATCCATCTTCAATGTAAGGCGGAGATTTTTACAGAAACAAAAACAATGTCCGACACTTTCACTTTTTAGCCTGCTGGTTCAGTCTGTGTGTTAAGAGACATTTCCACAGGACACAGGTGTGAGACAAAGGCCAGGCAACTCTGATACGGGTCAGGAGCTTTCTGTGGAGGGTAGGGCTACACCCCATGGTGTTATCTGATCTCCTGCCTTTACCAGAACCTGTCTTACAAACCAAGATTAATAAAGTTGGATGTGTGTGCAGAGTAAGAGCCAGAACCATCACAAGCGCCGCAGGAACATGAAGTGCTTAGCAGAGTTCACCAGCAGTATTTCTGCTTCCTTTGACCGGCCGGTGAGTCATCACAGACTGGTTTTTACAGCTGCTTGTTCACTTGGCAGGTGAGTTGAACCACCCACGTGCTTTGAAAAGTGTTACTCTCCCCGTCGGGGAATTGAACCCCGGTCTCCCGCGTGACAGGCGGGGATACTCACCACTATACTAACGAGGAACTGGCCCATTATTACCACATGACCAAAAAAATACGCAGTGAGCTACTTAAGACTACACTACAATTTCTGAATTACAAACACAAACAGTGAGGGAATATTAGACTATTAGTATGAATTACTATCATCCTTGTACAGATAAAATGTTTGTACAACAGTAGAAATAAACACTACTGTAACTAAAGGTTACACTCATGGTCTCCAATAGCTGTTTGTCACAGCAAGAAAAGGCAAAGAGAGGTTGAGTTTGAAACAAGTGGATTACTACAGAAGTGCACACATTGAAACAAACATCCCACTTTCTGGCTCTTTAGCTGCTAAATGCTCCACTACGTTCACCAGCTAGTTTCTAACTGTGTCTGTCTGCTGTTTGGTGCTGAGCAGGTAGTGTATAGTGGGGGTTTTTAGGGCTTTGCCAGCACTGAACAACTCTATGAGAGCGGTGAGCGTTAGGGCTGAACTATATGGGGAAAAAATCATATTGCAATTATTTTGACAGATATTGCGATATGACTCACGATTTTAGTGGGAATTTTTGAATTTCATTTTCAATGAAAAAAATGTAAAAATGATGATGATGTGATTTTTGCTGGGGTCTGTACCAAAAAATTATGTTCCCTTACATCTGGAGAATATGATTTGCAGGCCCGGGCATCTCTGTAACACCACAAGGCTTCATTTCTAATAGTATGTTGTGACATATTTTACCTTGTAGTTGGCCATATTGCGATTTCGGTAATATTTCGATTAATTGCTCAGCCCTAGTGAGCGTGAACCAAAACAGTAAACCTGTGGGCCGGACAGCTAAACAATGAGTTGAAACTCTCTATAAAGCTGCACAAGTGGTTCAAAAATGATAATGTTAGCACAGCTACAGGAAGAACATCCTTGCTGTTTGCAGTCAGCAGTTTAGATTAAAGGTTTTATGTTTTCTGACAAATTAAGAAATATACAGTCAATGTACAAAGGTCAAAGGCTAAAGGTCAGGCAAAGCGTTGTGTCACTGTGTTTTTGTGGACAGCCAGTTAATCACAAGCCCTGCGTCGATCCTTTTTCACAGAGCAACTCTGATACGGGTCAGGAGCTTTCTGTAGAGGGGTAAGGCTACACCCCATATTGTTATCTGATCTCCTGCCTTTACCAGAACCTGTCTTACATACCAAGATAAATAAAGCTGGATGTGCAGAGTAAGAACTGGAAGCAGCGCAGGAACATGAAGTGCTGAGTGTATAGTTCACCAGCAGTATTTCTGCTTCCTTTGACAGGCCGGTGAGTCATGACAGACTGGTTTTACAGCTTCTTGTAAACTTGGTCAATGCGTTGATCCACCAGCATGCTTTGAAAAGTATTAATCTCCCCGTCGGGGAATTGAACCCCGGTCTCCCGCGTGACAGGCGGGGATACTCACCACTATACTAACGAGGAGCTGACGCAAAGCTTTCACATGACCAAAAAAAATAGGATGTGAGCAATACAAGACTATACTACAATTTCTGAATTACAAACACAGACAATAAGGGAATATTAGACACACACTGAAACAATGTGACACAATAAACAGTGTGCAGCTCAGAGAGAGAACCACACAGCAACACACAGACAGTCAACGCGAGACTTTAGACTTCAGTGTGTCTCTCTCTGTCATATACTGCCCTCTAGTGGGGTAGGTTTTTAAAGACTGACAGACTGTGGATCAATGAAGAGATGAACGGGTGCACAGACAATGACATACAATGATATGAAAAGATGAATATAAAAAGGTAGACTGTGTTGGTGTGTGTGTGTGTGTGTGTGTGTGTGTGTGTGTGTGTGTGTGTGTGTAACACCTACCTGCAGGTTGTCTGTCTGACTGACATACAGTTTCAGATTAAAGTAGTCCGGTCTGTTTTCTTGCCAAAGCTGAATGACAAACACAGACAAAGGAAATTTCAGAGTTCAGTTATTCCGTGATGTGTTTGGTCTAATTCGGCAAAGTGATATTTAGGATAAAATGTAACATTTGTTCCTTGGGTTTCTTTGAAATAGGAGAAGTAAAATTACAAACAGCCACAAGATGGCGTTAGATACAATAAACCTGAAACTGATAATAGTCTGTTTGTCCAGGTCCTTGATATTTTATTTTACTCAGATCACTGTAAAAACCTAAAATTGCTAACTTTGCTCCCTTGGGTGTGTATTCCCTGCTCTGCTGACTGTTTCAGTATACCTATAAAGAAAAAACACACGCAAAAAAACAAATAATTGACAGTAAACTGTTGTAAGAGCTGGAGTTATATTGAGGTTCATACCATGATAATGAGTGCTTTTATTTGATCAATCTGTATTTCTACACAAACTTTGCTTTACTGTAAAGAGATTTTAAAAGCACAGGTGCCACAGTAACAACTCCCCTGCTCATCTGTGATCTTTTACGCTTTTAACCTCCGACCTTCATCTTCCCCTTAAAACCCAGAAAACTTTCTCTGACCTGACTGGGCGCAAACACACACACAGGAATGGAGAGTTGCTAGCCCCAATAGCCTGTGGCAAGTGGGTTATCTTTGCTGGTTCACTGGATAAACTTACATTTTCTGAATGAACCGTAAAAGCAGGGGCATGCACAGACATTATGAGAGGCTGAAAGGCAGTTAAAAAATGCCCAAAAATTACTAAATTACCAAATAAGTCTGTTCAGAAAGTGAATCTTCTGACCCAGTGCTGACATTCAAGCGATCAAAAACACCAGATGCTGGTCAAACAATTACCAAACTCTGATTATGAACCACAGTTTAATTCCCCATGTTTTAATTAATATAACATGTAGGCTTTAGCATGCAGACTTTTTGTCCTGACCTTGTGATGCACGGCACACAGCAGCTCAGCAAACCAGTAGAAGGACTGGAGCTCCCTGCAGACCCACACAAAATACAACCTCTGCAACCTGAAACCCGTCCAGCCGTCACTGGGTGTCCAGCAGGGAGGAAGGAAGAAAGAAACATACAAATACTCAATATTCAAATTGTTCATCATTTGTCAGTATATGATTTTTTTTTCAGAACTCACAGCAGAGCATGCAGCACGGAGGCGAACGGCGTGACTCCTATTCCACCCGCAACACAAACACTGACGTCGTAGTTAAAAACTTCCTCTGATGGACTTCCAAATGGACCATCCACGTAAAGCCTGAACATACAACGTGGACAAAAACACAAGAGGTAATTAGGCAAGAAACTGGACAAGCATACACAC
The DNA here is from genome assembly GCA_003416845.1 of Oplegnathus fasciatus. NCBI lineage: Eukaryota > Metazoa > Chordata > Actinopteri > Centrarchiformes > Oplegnathidae > Oplegnathus > Oplegnathus fasciatus. The sequence continues at coordinate 152,089 of NTHP01000578.1, read as the reverse complement.
ATATATTTATACTTTCCCCTCAGGGTCAAACGCACATAAGCAGATAAACATCCTGCTTTGAAATCCCACAGTCTGGGTGCAGCTTGTGTGTGTGTGTGTTTGTGTGAACAGACAGACCGACAGCTATCCCCCAAACACACGCACGCATGCACACACACACACACACACACACACACACACACACACACACACACACACACACCCGTCATCTCTACAACAGCTGCTCAAACACTTGTGTCATTGAGAAAACACACACACACACACACACACACAGATACAAAATCACCAAGCATAGTTAAACTCAAACATTTCTCTGCATTAAGGAGGAACAATAACACACATGAAACTCAAAACCGAGCTCAGAAAACAGTTGGTAATGCTACAGCAGCCTTGACACGCCCCAACACCCACCACAGGGCCAAGTGAGGCTTGGCTCGGCATTACTGTCACATAATCACAGGCACTGTGATCTCAGTAACACTTCTGAGAATATTTTATTCATCGCCAAAAACGTAAAATATCTGTTTGGCAGCTTTGCAGTTATTGGAAAGTCTTTTTGTTTTTTTACTTTTGAAGCTTGACTAGTAGTTTTCCCCAATTTCCAGTCTTTGTGCTAAGCTAGGCTAAACATGTTTTGAACCAATTTCCATACTGAAATCCGTTTTCCACCAAATTAGCTCTGGTTCTGGAACCAGGTTCGCTCTTCAGGGAACTTTTTGAGTTCCGAACCAAATTATTTTTGTGTCGAAATGCTCCGAACGGTTCAAAATTAGGCGCACGAACCGGAATGGAACCAGTTCCATGTTGGTGGAAAAGGGGTAACAGAGATGAAACTGGTATCAATATTGCAGATATTTTCCAAAATTTCTGTT
>NTHP01000578.1:81795-143035 GCA_003416845.1 Oplegnathus fasciatus | reverse complement strand
TTTATGTTGTTATTTAGCCTTTCTGAGGCTATTGAATGGTTAAATCAATTACTTTTATTTTATGAAAACAATTGCCCCCTCGCAATTTAGCTAAAAATGTCATTTAAAGCTAAAAACCTATGGTTTGTAATGTGTTGTAAAGTACCGTAGGGTGTACAATGAGGAAACTCCAACACTTGACTGACCAATCATGTAACTTCATCACTCACTCACTCACTCACTCAGTGACAGACTTTTGCGTTTGTAGGGCTGGCCCTCTGTGGTCCAGCCAAAAATACAGACAAACCCATGCAGTTTGCGTTGTTACTTTCCCAACATGTTGGGATGGCAATGCAGTGATATTCATGTTATAATACACTGTGACACTGATACACAATGACACTGTGCATTCGGCCAATCAAACTGTACAAAAGCATGCGGATCATGTGTACTGGCACGTAAGGTAAAAGTGTTTGTGTTTGTATGTTTTTGTGTGTTCAGCCTGTGACCACAAATGTGACCTAATTATAAATTGCTATCCAGAAAACATTAAAAACAAATACTGCCATTGGACAGGTAGTTAGCTAATATACCCACACTAAATATAACACAACAAAACACTGCACAAAGAAAACAGGCGTGTACAAGCAAATCCTGGTTCTACAGTTGAATGACTGTCACTGAAGGAAAGTAAAGAAATTCCTGCACCCTGATTCCATATGAAAAACTTCCCTTTCATTTTGTCAGAACAAGAAATAGCATGACATGAAGTAAGTCAGTAAAACACTGCATGGTTTCTTTCCTAATCAAAATGTGTGCACAAGAGGATTGTCGTTTTGTCTGTGAGCTGCTGATAAAAATTGAGGGATGTCTCCAGCTGTCAGTGGGAGTTTCAACTCTTATCTTGTCTTCTGGAGGTAGTGGTTGAGGTGCAGACAAACTGTACCTACACTGCAGAAAAACTCACCGACTCATGAAGAGATAAACCCACACACACACACAGATTTAGTGCTACCACCAACTGTCCGAGACCTACCCGACCATGTGCACCATAAGGATGATGTAGAAGACAATGAAGAGGTTGTGTGTGTACCAGAAGATCTCATAGTTGGACAGCCTGAAAAAAAAAATGGATACCATCGACATTTTAAAAGAGAGATAATGACCAAAAATAGATAAATGAGGAATAATAACATGGTGACATGATGTAAGGAAACAAGAGAGTGAGAGACACAAAAAGAGCAGAGACAACAAAAGAAGAAAGCGAGGTCAGAGTTTGTTCAGGACCAGACGCACAGACTCCCAGCTCAGAGCCTGAGTAAGCAGGACATCAGAGGTCAATATTAAAGGGGTCATTACACACGACGACCCCCCATAAACACAGCAAACAATGAACAGCATCAAACCCTGTATTCATCCTCTTTGACTGCAACTTCTTTCATGTTTGTTTGCTTAAAGTATACCCTGTTTCTGTAATGGGACACCATAAGGACTGAGCAGCATGGTTCGTTTTAAAACAAAATTTATCCGTTCAACCCTGTTAGATGGTCAGTGCCTCATAATCCAGTGACGTTAACCTCAGAAAACTGATTTGCAAAAGTTCATTGAAACTGCCCTTAGAAAGCATTTTTTCAGTCTGGTGTTGTAATGAACAAACCAGTAGATTTAGCTGAAAACCACTGCCAAATATACAAGTTGAATTACCAAATATACAAAATTTTACAACTTGTGAGAGGAAAAAATGTGTACTGAACATTGCATATCCTGTATACCCTTACAACTACAACCTGTACAACTACTGTATATTTCCAGTGAAACTGCCGCTCTTCTCAGTAGTGTGCTCAGCAATCTTTTGTTTTTGGCTGGGACCCTCATATATTATGAGTGTAAGTATTGCTTTAGAAAGGCTGGATTTTTCTTTTGTCGATCAAGAGTTCACGCACTTCATTCAATAAAAACACGTTTTATGACAGGCTTACATTTAAATCCCTTCAATTTATAACATATGTCAGGTTTAAAGCCACTTTGTTTGTACGGTGCTAACATAGTTTACAGTGTTTTGGAAAAACAAGAGTAACTATGATGATTACGTTACCTTTAGCTATTCAGAAAGCGACAACACATTATGTGTAAGTCATGGGCAAGTGGAGGGTAATTCATCTTACCAGTATTCTTTGGGAAACCTAGCCAAATAAAATAAAGAACTTTATTTTTTTTCTGTTTTCTTTTGTTAACATTCTGATTGAAGTGAAGTGTTTTACCACGCAACAAATTCTTCGGCCACTTAGTCTGCAAAGTATCTTAGTTTTGACTCGTGTTTCACTCAATTAAATCCAACTTTCTCGTGAAAACCCAACGTACTCACAAGTCCAGGAGGCAGGGAAAACTTCATGAAGGTTTACCTTAAAATTGATTACAAAATCATGGAAGGTGGTTGTTATCCAGAGTTACATCTCAGGTACCCAATCCATTATCGACTTGATGTTTTATTCCTACTTACATGACGCTAATGTTACACGTTCTCACACAATATCACATAGTCAAAAACTTGTTTCGATCCAAAGTTTTGAAAAATTCTCTTTATCTTACTAGCACCACCTTGTCCTAAACCTTTTCTACCCATGCACACTAAAAACTGTCTTACGGCACTATCACCTCTCATAAATAACAAATTCTAGCACTTAAAAACAGAATAATAGCAAATAGAAACACAATCTTAGCATAGTTGACCTATAATACACTGTTCAAAATATACATAAACTGTTGCATAAACTTAAATAATATTAGAAAGTATATAACGTGTAACAACATAAACATTTTAGCAAATATAGATGTGTGCTTAAGTGGCTCTTACATGAAGCATTATAAACTTTGAATTAGATTTGAAGTTACTACAATTAAGAAAGATTTAATTTGTGAAATGTTTTATGTCATATTATATTTACTAATAGATTTTACAGTATTGATGTCGTGCCAACATCCTTTGGTTTAGCTATGGGTACATATACAAACTTGGCAGGGGTTCCTTCCCTCTACTTGGCTTTCAGATTATTAACTACCCATTTCCTCTCCCATGGACATCGTAACTAAAAGTTCCTCTTAAATATATAATTATCAATTATGTAAAAGGCTAAAATTGCTAACGCAAAGTATTGTAATTCGCAGGATTTGTTAACATCCTTGCGAGCATTAATGCGAGTTCATATCACTGGATCATTGTGACTCATTATGAAGGTATTCTTCTGGTGGGCGGCAGCCTTCATCCCATCTCTCCAGCCACTTACCCAAACTCTTATCTAAAGCCTTGAGGGGTCTGGAAAAGCCTCTTATCCTCTGTTCAATTACTGAAGAAAGCAAAGGGAGCACATGCACACACACACTTCAAGTCTCACACACACAAGTTAACACACACACACATGCACACATGCAGAGTGGCTGACCCACTATGACCTGAGTAATGACAGAGCTGTGAGTGGAACACTTTGTGAGGATTTGCTCTGCAACAGACCTCTGTTAGCATGTCTCCTCATGGTTGCCATCTTGCATTTCTCTCTCACAGACAGACAAGATCAACTCAGACAGAAAGACAAAGATATGACATAAAGAGACACACATACAGTACGTAAGCACAAAAACCATGGTTGTATTAAGAGAACTGGAAGCCAGGTTCTGATATGGCTCCCATTCATTTCAATGAAAGCTGCTCATTCAGTGAACAAACCATGCACAGTCCACAGACGTCATTGAGATGACTTTACATACATAATAATTGATTTTCTACACTTTGGGAAGCTTTTATAAATGGCTGTCTATGAGTAAAATACTGCCGGTTGGAGCATTAGCCAAACTGTATCCATCTCTCACAATACATCCAAGACACAACACATAATAAACACACAAAAACTGTGATGATCATTGGTTTGACCCACCGTACGCAGTAGGAGGAGGACGTGAACATCAAGAAGAGGATGAGAACCAGCAGGACGCCCGTGACTCCTGGGACTGAAGACAATCAGCCAATCAGAGAGCAGCGTCAAAGTCAAGTTAGCATCCCAGGACACATGCATGAACTCATCTTCAAGAGGAGATGTCTGCTCACTATGATATTCCCACATAATTTAATTAAAAAAAACAACAGAAACAATTTAACTTTAACTGACTTATTTTACCCACTGAAACAGCATGATGTGGTCTTTTTTCTTTTGTCGATAAAGAGTTCACGCACTTTATTTGATGAAAACACATTTTATGACTGGCTTACATTTAAAGAATTACAGGGGAGGAGAAAGAGAGGACTAAACACGGCAAACACAGCATGACTTCCTCCTCTCTTCTTGGCATGAAGCCACTCTAATCTGCCACACATTTACCGCCTTCATTGCTACACAAGTAAAAACATACCAGCATACACATGCATACACCTCTGGTCTATACATAATGTTGTACAAGAAAGAGTAATCCTTCTTACTTGTGGTCAAAATGATGAGCTTGGGGTCCTGGGAAGGAAACACAAAAAACAAATAATTGTTTGTGTGTATGTAATCTTCAACGTCTATTTTTGTGAGGACTAATTTGAGTTGTTGGACCACGCAGCGGCAGCCGGCGACGTACTATGGAGAGAAAACAGTCTGCAGGGTTCATTCCAACCAATCGCTTTAGCAGGTGATTTCATTGCTAATTTCCTCCCCTCTACTTCAATGCATGCTAATCTGCATGGCACATGGTTGACCACCCCACCCCACCCCTGCTTCAAAGGGAGGACATTTTTGGAAAGGTGTGGACGCTGTCCTCACTTCTTCAATGGAGTTAAGAGGGTTAATACCTTCAGGTTTAAGGTTAGAGTTAGGTTGAAGGCATCAGTGCGCTTCAAACTAAATGCTGGTCGGATCATCTGACAACATCTGAACCCCCCTCCCCTTGCACCTTTCCAACTTATATATGTCGTTGTGATGGCTAAGGTTAGGGGCCAGAGAATGCATCAAGTCGATGAGGGTCCTCACAAGTATAAAGTACAAACGTGTGTGTGTTTGTGTCTCACCTCTCCTCTGTAGCGAGCCAAATTGAGAGCAGGGAAGTCGTCCGAGTAGCTTACACTGAAGTTGACGACATTCACCAGGTGGGCAGACACGTGCACAACTACAGAAGAAGAGATACTGATTTAAAACACACATTTTTGTGCAGAGACACCAGCAGACACACAGAACATCTCATCTGCTTCAAACACACACACACACATTAACTTAATTATAAAGGTCAAAATGAACTGCTAGCGGACACTCGTACAAACATCTCTTTGTCTATTCAGCAGAAAGTCAGCAAAACATCCTCCTGACTCACTGGCACGCACACACACACACACACACTGACTCCTGCCTGACATCATGGGCTAACCACGCAGCCGTTCGACAGCTGATGGAATTAGAGGGCGTAATCATGAGACACAAGGGTCCTTTTTTCTCACTCACATCCTTTCTCACTCCCACTGCTTCCCACCCCTCTCCCCCTCCTGTCTCTCTCTCTCTCGCCCCTCTTTCTTCTCTCAGTCTATGTCTCTCTCCCATCCCTGGTATCTCTCTGTCTTCATTGTCATTTGTTGTCTCAGAACTTTGAAACTCCGCTATTAGAGCATGAGAGCTTTGCCTAAAGAGATGGGTGTGTGCGTGTGTGTGTGTGGTGTTGATGAGTTGAGAAGTGAACGGTAATGATGAAAGAAGGTTTAAGCTTACAGATGATGTAATAGTGTGAAGAACAGATGCCAGCTCTTGCTGTTCTTTTATTTCTAGCGTTCCTGTGGTTCTATGGACGGCGGCCCTTCAACAACTATTGGATGGATTCCCATGAAATTATTTAACAGACCTTCATGGTCCTCAGAGGATGAATCCTACAGACTTCTAGCACCACCGTGAGCTTGACATTGTTAGTTTTAAGTGAAATGTCTGTATCAGATGGGTTGACATGAAATTTGGCATGGATATCCATGTAGCCCAGGTGATGAGTCCTAAGTACTTTGGGTGGATTGGCACAAACTTTTAATCTCACACGATCATCAGGTTTGTGGAAAACTGGACAGATGGACTTTAAAAGATATGGAGATTTACCATACAGACAGCATCTAACAAAAGACACTATCGAGTTGCATTATGGGAAATGTAGGATCTAGTGTTCCTGGAGTTTGACCCACACTAGAGACTAATTTGAGGATGTCTTGGCCTCTGCAGCGTCAATTTTGACTGCTCTTTTTTTTCCCCAATCTGTCTCTATTGATTCCCCCAACTTTCTGTCAAAAATCAATCCTGTCAGCTTCCTCAAATTGAAGTCAAGTCATGTCAAGTCAATTTTATTTATATAGCCCAGTATCACAAATCACAATTTGCCTCAAGGGGCTTTAAAATCTGTACAACATATAACACCCTCTGTCCTTAGACCCTCGACTCAGATGAGGAAAAACTCCCCCCAAAAAATACCCTTTAACAGAGAAAAAAAATGAAAGAAACCATCAGGAAGAGCAACAGAGGAGGGATCCCTCTCCCAGGACAGACAGACATGCAATAGATGTCGAGTGTACAGAATAAATTAACAACAAAATCACAGTGTATACAATTTGATAACGCTTTAAGTTGTTGAACATTTTAATTCAGAGGTCCGTGGTGAAAGTTAGACTGCAAAAATGTGCTTGGTATGAGAAGACAACAAAATGTTTTGTCTCTACAGGCCGAACTGAGCGTTACATCCCAACACTCATCAGCCAATGTCATGGTGTTACTAGTGATCTTTACAGAACAGAACAGGACCTCTATACAATGACTGGATCACTGCGAGGAAAAGCACACAGCATGTGGTCATATGTAGGTGGCTAGTGCTGACTTAGGCTGTCTTTTTTTCGTGAGAAACAGAGAGTCACATGTTACTGTACAGATATGAAGCCAGGCCTCTCAGAAAAAACTCCCGACATGAATGAATAAGAGGAAGGAGCCTGTGAACCAGAGACCCAGCGGACACACAGCTGCTAGAAGCTCCCATGATGTCATGAGAGGAGACTCACAAAAGCAACAACACACACACACACACACACAACTAGACAGCAAAAAACACACATGACCAGCTGGAGGGACATCACAGCTGGTACGCCAGGAATGCTGAGCCAGCCTGGGTCCATTTATCCACACTTCACACACACACAGTGATACATGAAGACATATGAGCTGCGGTGATAAGTGACAATTTTTACCAGAGAAGATGCAGATGGCGACTCCACAGGCCACATGAAAGGTCTTGCTTTTGTCAAGCAGTCTGCGAGTCTTTCTGTTCGATACCTGCATGAGTGTGTGTGTGTTGTAACACAGACAATAGTATTATCTTTGTGGCTGGGATTCATCTTCCCTCCCAATATGTAGAATTTTTTTTTACCAATAATGCACCAAAATTATAACTGTTTTCTTGCATTTTTACATCAAAATCTCACCAATTTATCTCATAGAAAACAGTTCATTTCAAATATATGAGTAGGTTTACATAAAAAAAACAAGAATACCATCACAGATTTTTGAACAAACCCCACATTCATTTGTCTTTCATAAATCCTGCAAATTTACATCTTTCAAAGTGGCACAACCAAAAGCTTGGTGTGGTCGCACATTTTTTCAACTCAAAAAACCCTTTCTCCTTCCTCTAAAAGAGCCTTGTGACTAGAGTTCTTTTATTTTGAAGAATACAAAATTAGAAACAGCTGTTAACATTTTTAACTGACGATCAACCCGCTGTTTCAAATTAAAATTGCAGATTCAAACCCTCATTTCTATGTTCCTCAGTAGTTGATCACCAGTGAGATCAACACGACATCAAAATGGGAGTAACACAAACAACCCATTAATCGCTCTGTTCTTCCCATCCCTCTATCTTTCCTTCCTCCACGCCCCTCCGTCTCTTTCTTACCGTGTGTGTTCCTCGGACAAAGGTGAGCAGGGAACGACACATGGGCAACAGCACCAAGCTGCAGTTCAGGTTCAGCACAGACGCAGACGCCCTGCTGATGCACAGCCCCAGCTGGGAAAGACACACACAAACACAAACACACACACACACACACACTGTTAGACTGGTAAGCTGCTGAAATGGGGCCTGATTCAGCGGATGTAAAGTGATAAGGGTCTGAGGGATTAAGATACACACTTTTGAGCTGTTCCTATTCAGATTTGGACTATTCAATGAGCGCACTGAAGGCTTGAGGCATGACTTCCCCACCACACAGGGTTATTTAAAACCATCTTTGTCCTTCTCAGCATGGAGAGCTAAGGATCGCTCTCCTTTAGGCGTCTCTCTGCTGAGGCTTTGCCTTTAAATTGAACACTTTAATTTAGTTTTGTTAGGATGATGACACACAAAGACTTCTTTGGTAATTGTTTAAAAGAGAATTCAAAATATCCTTTAAAAAATCTAAAATGACTGAGGTTAATCTATTTTTAATGATAATCAAATAAGAAGAAAAGTGAAATTTTATACTTCAAAAGTAAGTTTTATATTAAAAGATTAATGTATTTTTAATGGCTCCTACACAAGCAACTCTCCAGCTGTTGAATGCAATTGTAAACTGCAAACTGTGTGCAAACAAAGACAGATATATGAAGGTAATTTTGTGTTTTCCTACTCCAATAAACCAGGGGTTTTCAAAGTCTGACTCTATGGGCCTCTCCTCGAATGCAATTTAAAATTGTTTGAGTTTTTTGTCTCAAATGATGACAGGTTTTCAACACAAATAAATAAACATAAATACAAGGCACTATTAAAGGTTTAGCTGTTACCAATTTCTTTTTGCAATGTGCCCATGGATGTACAGTATAAACAATTGCCACTGAATTACGCTGATACTGAAAGAAAACTTGAAAGAAAATGTGGTGATTCTCAGGCAAGTTCTGGAGTTTAAAGGATCTTACTTTCTATGCAGATTTATGGATAATGACATCCTTGGAAAGTTTAAGTCACACTGAATCCAAAAATATGTGTATCATGACTGTGTGTTCAGATCTGATTGAGTTATGACTTAAAGAAGAAGTACCTTAAGAATATCTTAATTACCTCCATGAGCTATGTGTCACAGCCACTGCTACTACTGCAACTGCTGATTGTGTTGGTAAACGGGCCAAATCAGCGGGCCAAACAGTAACTAACTTCCCTTTGTATTTACACCAGCATACCTGTGCCTCTCACCTCACGGTGTGTCTTTGCCTCGCATCTCTCCCTCCCCCACTAAAACTCTGCCTCACAGTTTGAAAACCTCTGCAATAAAGTAACTCTTGTGGATTCTACTCTGATGGGGATGTGTACAGTCAAAGACAGAGATTACATTTCTGACCTCTAACAATACTGTTTTGCCAACAAATTTTACAATTTGTCATCTCAGGTGTCAGGCAGTGAAAGACCTGATGTCAATGATAGAAATCCTGAGGTCAGCAAGAAGGGATGCCCAGTCATCAGTTCTCATCTTGCTGGACCTGTTGGCTGGCTTTGATACAGTGAACTACCAAATCCTCCTGTCCACCCTATCTGAACTAGGCATCTCTCTCTCAAGTGGCATGGCAAGGAGAAGAGTCCAAGCGTCACTTTCTTTCCACTGGGGTACCACAAGGATCTGTGTTTGGTCCCCATCTCTTCTCATTATACACCAATTCCCTCGGTCCGATTATCCACTGACACAGCTTTTCTTACCATTGCTTTGCTGATGATACTCAGCTCTATCTGTCTGTCTCACCAGATGATTCCCACCATGCACAGGAAAACCTCTGCAAATGCTCCAAATTGCGGCAGCACATCTGGTCTTCACCAGCCAAAAACAGCTCATGTCACTCCACTTTTCATTACTCTCCACTGGCTCCTTGTTGTTGACTGCTCGTAATAAGTTCAAGTCACTAATGCTTGCCCACAGAATGGCCACTAGCATTGCACCAACCTACCTGAATTCCCTCGTTCGGGTTTATGAGTCTTCTCGTTCACTATGATCTGCAAAGTTTTCAAAAGTCACTTGAAGATCTACCTTTTCCGAGAGTACTTACTCACTAAATTTGGACAAAAGCATCTACCAAATGAATGAATGTAAATGATACATTTCTACTACGTCTCAGAGCACCCTGTCTGGCTGAAATAGCACTGACACCAGGATGAAAAGTGTGCAGTTTACCTGAAGTGACATGGGAGGGATGTCTGCTAAATAATCTGGCTCTACGACTGTCAAGCTACAGTTCAATAATCAAATCTGTTTTCATGCGGAAACACTGGATGTACTTTGGGGTCTACTAAACTCAGCACATTTAAACACTTTCTTGGCAGTGCTCTGTGAGCACCGCTGGTGCTGTCTCTTCTGATTATCCCTGAGAAACTGAAACAACTAGTTTGAAAGATGAAGGTGTGCAAGTGTGTAGATCAGAGAGAGAGAGAGAGAGAGAGAGAGAGAGAGAGAGAGAGAGAGAGAGGTCATGTGTGAAACTGCAGTACAACATTTTAAGAGATACTCCACTCCAAATATCTTTTGATTATTAAACTCTCACCCCTTTTAGACTGAAAGGTGGCTATTAAACATTGTAGTTTTTTCACAAGGAACAGTGACTGTGGTCTGGTTGAATTTATGTTAATTCGAATGGATTCAAACAGCGGTAAGTTTTCATGGTGGTTTAAGTTAGCAAAAAGTCTACGTAAACTCCTCAAACCATTCTAATAGCACATCCACTTCTCTACTGTCCGTCTGTCCATGTGCAGAGATCTTTTACATTATGAATGACCCTGAAACTTTCCATACCATTACTGTAGGTCACAGTGTGTACAGGATCAGTCATCAAAGCTGAACGTAGACAACAAAAACATGTCCTCACCTCTTAATTCACTGTTTTACGTGAACTTAATTGCTTAAACCTGCAATAATTGATTTTGTTTGGCCACTTGGGAGCAGCGGAAACCAGTTGTGACCACAACATTGACATCACCTTTTAAGATGATATGGTTTGCAAACAGTTGCTTATTTACACATCCAGCAGTTGCAGATTCATTTGGAGTCGTGTTTGTGTCCACCTGATAAATGTAAGACCAATACTCACTTTTAGCTCTGGTTTTGGTCTCTACCAACTCCTGACCAACTCTACTATGTTCACCAGCAAGTCGCTAACTGTGTCTGTCTGCTGTTTGGTGCTGAGTAGATAGTGTACAGTGGGTGTTTAGAGCTTTTTCGCTATGAGAGCAGTGAGCGTGAACCAGAAGAGTAAAGTTGCGGTATGTAAAATCAAAACAATAAGCTGAAACTCGCTATAAAAGTTCTATAAAGCCGAGCAGAGATGCAGATTTGGGTGATAATTTTCTGTAGGTTCATCACTACGACTGCGATCCCTTTCACACTGTTTTCACATTATCATTTTATACATTGTTATTATATACAAGCGAAATGACAATCCACCTACAGTCCACAGTGACATGAGGAACCACAATTTGCTGTACAACTGACTGAAAAAAATAGAAGTGCAAAGCATACTGCAGGCTTTCTGAAGTATAAGAATGAAGCACAAAAACAGGTCAAAGTGGGAATCTACAAGTAGCAAGTCAAGGTTAACACAAGGTTAACTACTTAAAAGTCTGATGCCTTTACCCTTTAAAAACTTCCCACGCACATTCACTCAACACAACTTCCCAGAGAAAAGCAGCTGACGGCAAAACCACAAGCAGGAGATCTGATATCCTGCTTTCGGTGCATCCCCAATACCCCGAACAACCAAAACACACACACACCCACACACACACACACACACACATAAACTTAAGCCCTCTGGCAAGGCATTCAGTCAAAGCCAGCGGCGTGCCCACACTTGCCCCTTTCTCCCCTGTGCCTCCCACTGTACAGGCTGTGCATGAATAGCTCACACATGCTGCTCGCTGCCACATCTTATTTTTCCTCCTATTTCATAGTACACACATCTCTCTTTCAATCGATTTATCAGACTGTATTTTTTTCACTGAATGACTTATATTTACTAAATTCCTTAATAATTCAGATGTTTCTTTGTATGTCCTTAACGTGTTCCATTTATCAGCTTGTGGTATGTTGTATTTATACCATTTGACATTTTTCATCCTTGCTGCTGCAATTAAAAACCTTTCAGATAGTCTTTGCACCAAAATCCTCCCACAACGTGGCTGCTGAGTTATTGCATGTATCTGCTGAGTGCTGGATGGTAAAAAGTACCCTGATTAGTCAGAAGCATGTGCCACTGTTATCAACATACAGTATTATGTGCTGACAACACTTTTCTTTCTGTAAAGTAATAACACACATGAGAATACAAATAAACAGGAAACGATGCTAACTGCGTCCTTGCTTCCACAAAGCTGGCATTGCCACTAATAACTAACACGACCGGAATCTACGAGATGTTTGAGCAAAAGGATTATTCTGCTTAAATTACCCGATATGTACCAATGGCCAAGAGCAAATAGCTGATGGAGAGCAACAGTGTCTGAGCTTAGAAAGTCTCAGGTGGCAGTAGTGTCAGTGACATTTTTGTGATTTTCTCCGAAGACAAGGAACGTTTTGACTGGCACAAACATGCATCAAACACACACACACACACCAACATGAACTTGTGACAACAATCACGAGTCAACAAGCACCAAAATCAAATTCTTGATTCTCTATGTGTGACTGTGTGCCCAGGCTCGTGTCACTTTTGGCCGGCTCTAGAGTCAATACAGACTGGCCAACCTGCGAACATACACACACACACACGTGGCTAATTGCTGTCACAGAGTTTAAAGTCACAACTCAGAGTTATCAAACCTGCACGTGACGGTCGACCATCCATCACAAAGCCTGCTCCTGTGATATAAATAGAAGTCTCTGAAGCAGGAGGTTTCTTCAGAAACAGAGATTTCATCCCTCTACTGATGAAAACTTACAGTCCGATTGTTGTCATCTGGAGAGTCACTGGAACGTGTCACATGACCAATTTTGGGGGCATGCCTCATAACATATCAGGACGCAACCAGCAAAAATCTAGTGAGTACCAAATGTTTCTTCTCCATGAGTTATTTGTAACAGTTTTTGTCAACAGAGGAATCTCTTTGTAGACAACTTACAAGCATGGATATGCTCCCAAGTAGTCTGATCAAGCAAAAATAAGTGAAAACACCTGTGTGAGTGGACCAGGGGCTTTAAGAAGTCAAATACCATCTGACAATAGGGCTGTGTTCAAAATCACTCGGTGTTCACTCTTTCACTGCTGCCTATATAAGAGACATTTAATAGTTTACACAAAAGTTCGCTGTAAATTTTACATTTCTGACACTCACGAAGCGTTGCCATTTTGTGTCATCACTAACTGCTTTTGCGTCTATAAAATGTGGCACATTGCTTTATGGGATTGTTAGAGGAAAGTAGTGTACATGCAGACACTCGACTACATGGTGGAGGTTTAATATAGTAACTATATACAGTAGGAAGGTCCTCTTCACAGCAGACATTTTGACTTGTCATAGCAGGAAAAGCACAGGCGTTACTGACGGTGATGCACAATACCAGGGCCCTGAAAACTGAAGCAGCTAAATGGAATTCAGCCATCATTGACTTTATTATTTACACCTGTGTTTTTCCTCCTGTGGCATGTCAACATGACTTCCATAAAAACTATATCAGCATAACAGTCTGGTCCTGACAGCTTCTTTGTGTCTTAGACAGTTGACCTTCTTTATTTTAGACAATAACAGCATTAGTAAGTTTTAATTCAGCACAACAGCTCTGAAGCAAACCAATGTTTACTCTTGTTTTTTCTTAAACACTGTCGTGGCAGATCAGTACCAACTTTTCCAGGTTCCTCCCAGGCCACAGCGTGATTTTCAAAGAAATGATAAACATGATAAACAATATGAACTTAATATTTGAAGCCGTCTCCTCCATTTTAAAGAGAGACCTCAAACCAAGTGTTCTTATAGCAACTTTTGCGTTGTACATATTGTTATTTAATGGTCCAAAGCAGTACTGTTTGAGCATATTCACAAATATACAGTAAAGGGAGAGTTTGACTTACAGATAAACGGTTTTTGTCTTTCTCCAGTAATTGTAATTGAAAGTAGACTTGTTATAGTCAATTTATTGATATAAACAGCATCAGAAAACTTTAATAACTTAGATTGCTCATCTATTTAGAAGTGACAACAAACCCCTACTTTGAATTTTGGTTGTTTACATTTGGATTACCAATTATAGTTTATACAAACAATTCAACCTTGGCTGGCAGTTCAGTGTGAAACACTGAATATCATATTATTTATGAGCTCAGCTGAGTATTAAGTATTAAGACATGGAAGGAAAATAATAAATGCAGTGAGCAAAGGTGTCAGCTCTTACCCCGAGCATCTTGTAGAGGTAGTGATACTGCTGTCCAGTGGAGTACAGCAGGAAGGTCTTCAGGAACAGCCAGGTGTTCGCTCCCAGCCACAGCATCTACACACACACACACACACACACACACAGCACAGGATGTACAGTTTAGTCTAAGCTGCAGCATTTATGTTCATTATCAGGACATTGTCAGCAAAGGAAAATAAAATAAAACACATCTCTAATGTTTCTGTCCTTTCATTCACATTTACACTTCATGTTTCAGGATTTACATTTGATCTTATATATACTGGTTGTAGTAGGTTGTGTGGATGCAGCATTTTAAGTACAATAAACTCACTATTGAGCATTGACAAACTGACTAGTAGTCAATTCATTTAGTGATTTCGGGAGAAAAAAAAGCTCATTCACAGGTAAAACAAACAAATCCACTAACAGCCTCCGCTACGAGAGGAGCCGAACAGCTCTGAAATCTCTGACAAAAGTTTCCCCACCAGGACCAAGTGCTTTCCTCCCTCGTTGGCGACCCAGCTCCGCACCGACACAGCCATGATGCCTCCACTGGCTCTGCAGCAGCTGCCCCAAACTTTTCAGCCAAGCCTCGGTGTGGCTGTAGAGGTGAAGACCCGTCCTCCCTGCAGCTCAGTCTCTCTCTGTCTGTCTGTCTGTCTGTCTGTCTGCCTGTGTGCAAAGACCGGCCGGTGTCTGCTCCGTCCTCCCTGCACTCCTCCGTGACGCCGCTCCTGTCTGCTCTGAGCGCATTTGGACTTTTCATCCCCCAACAAGTCTCAGCGGCGCGGAGCTCCGTCTGAAACACGACCGCATCCCTCCGCGTCCGTCTGCTCGTCTTGTCTCTGTTTGCTTCACTGCAGGTCTGCACGCCAAGCGAGCAGCGGCCAAAACATCTGGAATTAAAAGGACATTTTGGCGAATAAACACACAGACAGGAGAACAATAACCATCTCCGCACTGCTCCTCTCTGTCACTAGAGGGCGCCACAGTCTCACATACGCTTAGAAATATAACCCTCAATCCAGACTTTGATTAAAGGTAGTACTTGTTAGAAGGCACCATTTATAAAAGGGTTACAAGTTGTAGCCTATAACTAACGGCATTATTAATGGTTAATGAATCATTACTAATGTTTCATAGATCAGTTAAAAATCAGTATTAAGAACAACTTTTGTGTTATCAGGTTGTGTGAAATCCCTTTTGACTGGTAACACCACTTATTTGTAGTGTAAGGCTGCATTCATTTATTAACATCTTATTAGCATTTATACCTGCAAATGTAATGGCTCTGATGGCTTGTTAGAAAGTAAGAGACCAATGTGCATTTATTTCCAACAGTTAAAGCTGCTTTATTGCCGAATTGAAAGGTAGTAAACACCTGCCAAAGGGATTTTCACAATCTACTGATCCAAAATGAATTAAAAACAGATTGACCGAGCATTACTAAATGATTTATCAACCACTAATAAACCCATTATAAAGGATACCTTATTAGAAGGTGGCATTAAAGTGGTAAAATCGGTATAATCGATGCTTCAAAGGTGATAATGCCTATTTAAAATCCTGTGTTAATCTCTGATATTGCTGTAGAGTTTATACATTTGTAGACTAATGGTGTGATCTTTTGGGGAAACAAGCTACTGCACAAGTGCACCAAGTACAACATGTCATCTCTCTGGGCTGTCAGCGCCACCCTGTGTCTTCAGTAGGAAATGCAGCTGAAGCTGTGCGAGAGAAGACTTCAGTTGGACCAGAGATTTATCATGAAATAAAGGACATTACAAAAACAGATGTGCATGCTGGAGGAAAAAAGAAATAAAATAAGGTTGTGTCTACATGCTGCACCCATACTCCTGTGCACTATTCGTCTGGGGTTCTTTTTTATGGTTCCAACTAAGATTAATCTTATTTCTACAGCATTTAATTGTATTATATACAATTACATCATGAGTTTCAAAGTTCATTCTTGTCCTTAGATACAGCAATTGACAAAACAATCTCACTTTAAGATCCATTCAGTATCTGTTTTTGAGTTTTTGATCATATCACGTGATCTTCATCAGCACATGAAGCTCCAGAACAGCCACTTAATGGACCTTTAGGGTGAGATTGTTTTATCAATAATAGTGTGCTTCCAACTTCATGGCGGCAGTTTGGGGAAGGCCCTTTCCTATTTCAGAGTTACAATGCCCTCGTGCCCAAACCCAGGTCCATAAAGATATGTTTTTTTTAGTTTGGTTTGGAAAAATATGACTGGCCCACACAGAGCCGTGACCTGAATCCCATCATACATCTTTGGGATGAAGTGGAACGCTGAACACTGAATATTCTTCAGGCTGAATGGAAGCAAATCTCTGCAGCCAGGTTTCTAAATCTTGTGGAAAGCCTTCCCTGAACAGTGGAGGCTGTTGTGGTTTTTAACTTAAATGTTCAACAATCACACATGGGTGTAACATTCTGGCCGTGTAGTGTTCAAAGATTACACACAATGCAGAAAGAAAGGCAGCAATATCAGATCATCATCAAAGTCCTTCATCTTCATTGGGGCTCCTTCATGCTCGTCAGGGTTTTCTTTGGGTTTTCTGGATCAAACATTCATGTTCTTCATCAGGGTAAATTTGTTGTTTGGTTCACACTTGTATGTTTAAGGCAGTTTGATCTCTGTAGATACACTGTTTTTTTAAATGAGGAGCAGCATGTGTTTCTTCACTGGTAATACTTGTCGTGATAGCCCCATCCACCAGAGAGCAGACTCAGATCAGGATTGTCCCAGCTCTGCTCCACCCATTGTTTGTGTTTCAGATGTGTGATGTTTTGTAGTATTTTTGTTTTACAAGCAGTGACTGTAAGAGGATCTGTTCAAACCTCCAAATAGACAAAATATCTACAGAATATCATCAAACAGTGAAGGTATGTTTATTGTTTTTGTGGAAATATTTCAAATAGAACTACATGTTACGCCCATCGTCTTGGGCAAATGTTTTATGAACTTGTGAAAATGTTAGTGATCTTTCAGGAATACTTTTGGAATTTCTTTGAATCATTAAAAGATTGATTGATGGGGATTTTACATTCAAATGGGCTTAATTTATTAACAAAATGTGCTGAAAATACGTTCACAGAGGAGTGGTCCAGATTTTTTCTGGATCGGTTTATTTCCCAATGGGGTAATACTTCCCTTGCCTGGAAAAAAATGTAAATAAATCAAGCATTAGAGGTTGTCATATACCCGAATACACACATATACTGTACATACATATAATATATACAGTACATATAACACAACTGGCATGACCTTAAACACCACAAAATATTAATCTAATGTTAAATGCTATAATTTAATCATTTCCCAAGTCATGGTGATTTGATTGTGTCAAAGTAATAAAATCCATCATTGGTTTTAGGAGAACTTAAAAACCAACACAGTTCAAATTAAATCCAAATCAACCTCCCCGTACACCTGCTCAAGGCTGCTGGTTTAATTAAAGTTTTCTCTCTGGATAAACAATGCGTTGACGATGAGGCAGCGCTGTAGTCTGTGTCCTCCCCACATTCCTGAGGGCAGAGAGCCTCCTCCCAGCTTCACGCTCCAGCCCACCGCATGAAAGAGCCGTCCTCCACTCCACACAGCTGTTCACAGAACCAGGAGGGGTCAAGCTCGACCAGGGCCCGCATGGCTTATAGTGTGGGAAAATAAGTTTGACTATCTATAGCAATATACACAAGGGTCGTAGCTTTGTACTTCCTGAACTGAAGCTGAGCTGAAAGTGAAGTGAACCAAGCTTTAATGAACGGACTCATTGTATACAAACGCGCTTTCTTCTGTAAGATTCATAATTGAAACACTGTTTAGTGTCTGTTTTGTTGGTTGATTAGTGACTGACTTACTTTACATGTCAACCGAAGCTGCAGTAAACAAGCACAGATGAATCAGATATGCAAGGGAGCCAGAAAGAAAGATGAAACATTATGCATGATAGAAATAAATATTCAGAGTGAGTCAAAATGATGAGATAGTGGGTCAGGATGTTGACTTTCTATGTCAGAATTTTGACTTACTAAATTTTAACACACTAAGTCAAAATCATGAGAAACTACGTCAGAATTTTGACTCATTATCTCATAAATTTTGCAAGTTAGTCGTAAGTTAAACTCAGTATCTCATAATTTTCAGTCCAAATAGTGAGTCACTGCGAGTATTTCTATGATATCATGTCGTATGTGATGACTCTAATTCTATACTTTCGTATATAAATAAAAGCTTCTGCTGCCAGTGAAATGTGCTCTGATTTCCTATCTACATACCTTCTACATCCAGCTATATCTATTATATACATATGGGTCACAAATTAAAGGAGAAACAAACACACAGTAAAGTGTTTTATTAAGGTGTTGGTCCACCACGAGCCTCCAGAAAAGCTTCAGTGGTCTTTGGCATCAATTCTCCAAATCTCTAAAAGTCTACTGAAGGGATGAACTTCAGTCTTCCAAAAGAAATTCCCTCATTTGGTGTTTTGATGATGGTGGTGGTGGAGAGCAGTGTCTAAAATTTGGTCCATGTTCTGCTGGCTGTGAAGGCCATGTCATTTGACTCACATCAACCCACCCTGTATGGATGCATCTGTATTTGTTTTGTTTTTCCACTCATATATTCCTTTATTTTGCCTTTAAAAAGGATTTGATCAGCATCATACATATTTTGGGTTACTTACTTGTATTTCATTACTGTAAACTTTGTCACGCATGCGCAACTTGTTGAACTTTTGAAAGACTACACGTTAAGTGTTGATTCTAGCATTTAACTGCAAGACACCTTTTCCACATGAGCTGAGAAGATGCATCTGCTGATCCCATGTCACTCTGTAGAAACTCTCTCTTACAATAACTCTTAAGCATGCTTTTTAAAAGCTCTCCTCAGAGTGGATTCTTGGCCTTCTAGTCTCAGGTTGGGTAATACTGAGTCAGCGCTGGAACGACTTAGGTGCACAGTCATCAGTCTACTGGCCAAACATAACACTAATGACTAGCTCCCTCTTTGTATTCCTCTCCAACTTTTTCCTCACTGCCTCTTTCTTTGCCTCTAACTGTCACCTACTCCCCTCCCCTCCCTCTCTGCCTCTCTCTCTCTGTCTCACTCTATCTCACTCTGCCATGTCCCCACTGAGCACTATTCAAACAAATTACTCTCTATCTCTGTCTCTGCCAGCGTGCTCTGTAGAGTCAGTCGTGTCGGTGTGTGGACGCCTCTGGGACGTACTGCTTTAAAATGAGAAAGGAGAGCAGGTTTATTCGGTGGATCTGGTGGATTGTGGTTGTGACAGCTTTATTCTTTCTGGGCTTCGTCATAGGTAAGATAAGATAACACAACAGAAACTTACACAGAGCAGAAATGGAAAGCAATGATCCACAAGTGTTTTCGACAGTGCTCTGGGTGAAAAGTCCCTTATTTAACAGTATTATAACAGTGAAAATAGCTGGGGATAGCTGACCATCACAAGTGTATAAATGGGAGTGAAGGCAGTTGCTGAAATAACATAAATAGATACACAATATCAGGAGATTTTTGTAGTTAAGTTCTTGAGAATCAAATTGACTCAGTGCTGTTTAAACTGAATATCAAAGGTGTGTTGTTGTGTGTGTGAGCTTTAGTTTGTCACTACTCTGGCACATTTCACGTGTATCTGCTCACAGCAGGTTAACACCTGCTGTCCATAACCACAACCCCATTTGAAATTTTCTAACATTTCTAACATAATGGGAAGCTTTTGTTAAGATCTAACCCAACTGGGCATTCTGTATGTTTCCACCTGCTGTGTCCGACTTGTATTACCGTAATTAATATTGTAAGTTGTTCTTGGAAGAGGTCACTTTAATCACATCATAAAGTCATAGGGCGGTGACTGCCTCCTTGAGAGAGCTAACACTTGTTGTTGTTATCTGTACTGTGTGTGTGTGTGTGTGTGTGTGTGTGTGTCATGTATTACTCATGTTGTGGGGACATAAATCTGTTTACACAGTCACATTGTGGGGACTCGCCTCCCTAATGGGGACAAAATTCAAGTCCCCATAATGTAAATCATTGCATTTTAGTGTGATGACTTGGTTTAAGGTTAGGGTAAGGTTAGGTTTAAGTTAAGGTGAGGGTAAGGGTTAGGGTTAGGCAAGTAGCGGTTATGGTTAAAGTAAGTCTACAGGGAATGAATGTAAGTCAATGTAATGTCCCCAAAAGTGATGGAAACCAACGTGTGTGTGTGTGTGTGTGTGTGTGTGTGTGCTGTAGGCTGGTTTGCAAAGCCCACACATCCAGACACTGCAAACAACAGTGCTTCCAGCAAGTATCTAAGGGAGTTTCTGGATGAAATGCAGCCAGACCAGATCAGGGAGCACCTGAGGTAAAAATCACTACTAACACATTAAACCTGTCCTGTCCTTCAGTACAAGTAATCCAAAGTAAATGACATACATGTATACTGTGGTCTTCTTTCCAAGAGGTTTCAGCAAGAAAAAAAAAAACTTCAAATCTCCTGGGGGAGTTCTTTGTACAAAGGAGGAATGTTCAAGGAGGCAGCTATCTAGACTAATAGCTTGATACCATCTGGACTGGACAGTGTACTGTAAACATAATATTACTTCAATGAAGAGCTGGAATATGCTCAAATACAATACACATGATGTTGTCAGACAGCCTGGAATAAGATAACAACATTAAAGCTGCTTAGGGGGAAATAAAAGAAGAAAACTGGGTTTTAAGGGGTTAACTTGTTTCCATAGCATGCTATTAGACTGCAGGTCATAAATAATGTAAAAGTTAGCAGAGATGGGAAGAATGTGTAAAAGGATNAAACAATTTTGCTGGATGGATGACAAACGTACTGAGCGTTACGGCCTCACAGGGCCACTAGTGTAGACATATAGGCCTTTTTCACAGAAGACATTTTGACACGTCACAGTAGGAAAAGCACAGGTGTAAATAATCAAATGACTGATGGCTGAATTCCATTTAGCTGCTTCAGTTTCAGGGTCCTGGTATTGTGCATGCTGCCTCACTGTCACACTGTCACGACTTACTGGGACACTTGAACGGAGCCATCGTTAATGTTATTAGTAACATCTGTGTTTTTCCTATCATGACAAGTCAAAATGTACGCTGTGAAAAAGGCCTTTCAGACAAAATGGTCGTGCTGTGTTCAAGGGAAGCCAGACATCAAGAACAGCAGCTTTTCATGCATGTACTTTTTTTTAATTTTTTTACTTTACATTGTTTTATTTACTTGTTCTTTAAAAATAAAAAAACAAAAGTGGAGGTTCTCACTTTCCCCAGCTATTCTGGAAATTCAAACTGAGCGCTCTCTGGCCTCAAGACAACATTTTCAACTGCTGATGTCCTCTCCACAGGAAATTCACACGACTCCCACATCTGGCTGGCACAGAGCAGAACCTGAGATATGCAGAGCAGATCAAGAAAGAGTGGCAGGAGTTTGGACTGGACTCGGTGGAGATGGTGCCCTACGACGTCCTGTTGTCCTATCCCAACAAATCACAGCCGAATTACATCTCGATAGTTGATCAGCTTGGCAGTGAGGTACAGAACATGCACACAGAAGACGTAGGACACAAAACGACCAATTGTGCATGAAACGTATACACACACATCCAGTCAAGTGCATACATACTGGAAAGGATAAATACATAAAGAACATTAAAGCAAAACATTTTTGCCCACATATAATTTCAACCTCTCTATAAAATACATGTCTTGCAAAAAACACTGTACTTGTTTCTGGTGCAGTGTTGTAATTATTGTTTCCTCCCATCTATTATAGCATTAAGGTGGCTGTCATACCCTGTGGACAGCCAGTTTATTACACAGCTACCAGTTAAATTATTTAAAATGACCTTTTGCATGCCTTGTGTTCACAGTGAGAAACAAATTTTTAATGTATGTTTCAGTTTAATCATTGCTAAACATTTTGTAATACTACCCTATTTTACCACTTCAAGCTCTTTGATGAAATACTCCACACTCACCCCCCCTGGTGATCCAAATTTCAAAGGGAATGTGATTTTCTCACGCACATGAACAATAACACTAATTCAGTCCAAACCCCTGACTACTTCTCGGTCTGTCTGGGGAGAAAACAAAATTGCAGCGTGCAAATGGAGATCACACACACACACAAAACTCAAAGACAACTCATTCAAGTCCAAGGTCCTTTTATAGCCTTGTTGTGAGATAAACCTCTGTATGTGTGAGATAGTGATGCAGCACAGAAGCAAACAAGAGAAAACAGATCAGGGTTTCCTGCACAGCCATATTGCAGCATGGTGCTAGGATGCATTTAGTGACGTAGACATAATCAGGTTTTACATTTCAGCTAATTCAGTAATACATTTCAGCTGATAGCTGTTCACTGAACAGCACACAGATCCCGAGCTGTTGGCCTGACACACGGGATGATCAGGTCAGACTACACGCATAGTAGATACGGAAAGTCAATTTTTCAGCTGCCAGCAGAGCAGGATCAACTGGTATCTGAAGGCCTATATAATTCAGAGAATTTAGGTCCAATAATGTGAAAAATTCTAAGCATTTACAGTTTGATCCATTATTTACAGTGGGGGAGGAAGCTTTCAGATCCTTTACTTAAAGCAACTCGGTGGAACTTTTCATTTTGTGTTGATTTCAGCGGTCCCTGTGGACAAAGGCAGTAGTGTCTCAGCTAACGTTAGGTTACATGTACAAGCTCGAGAGACGGACCTTCAGTTAGCGACTAAAGCAACTCAAATTCAGCCAGTGCAAACCCCGGCACCATTTCGTCTGATTTCCCGGAAATATCCGACCCGGTGGCAGGAATTAAGAAGAACTATTAGAAACTAATAGAAATAGCCAATCTTCTCGCTGTTGTCTCGTTTGCTGTTGGTTATATGTTGGTCATATAGAGGCATCAGTATTAAATTGAGACTGTTTCATAACCACTTCAAAACTCCGTAGAGTACTTTTAGGTAAAATTACTAATACCACACTGTAAAAATACTCCATTATAAGTAAAAGTCCTGCACTGAAAATGTTTCTCACTTACTTAAGTAAAAGTATGTAACTATAATCAGGAAAATGTACTTAAAGTATCAAAAGTAAAAGTACTCAATGCAGAGTGTGTTGTGATCGTAGCAGCATTATTGTTGCAGTAGGTTGAAGTTGAGTTCTGAACTATTTTATGTTGGGCTGTAACAAATGATTATATTCATTATGGATTAATCTGATTGTGTTCTCAATTAATTGATGGATTGTTTGTTTCTTAAAACTTCAGAAAATAGTGAGAAATGCTCATCACAATTACCCAGAACCCACAGCAACACCATCTATTGTACAAAATAAAATAAAATAAAATAAAATAAAATAAAATTACTGAAATACATACAATTACAAGGAAAAGCTGCAAATCCTCACATTTGACAAGCTGGAACCACCAAAAAATAACTTAACCAATTATCAAAATAGTTTCTCTTTTTAATTAGTTTTCTGCTAATTCATGTTTTTTCAGTTCAAATTGTATTTACTGTTGGACAGTTTAATCTATGACAGAGAATCATAATTTACTGCATACGCTTTTCTTATGTTTTATATTTAAAATATTTAATTTGCAAAGTAGCTGTCAGATAAATGTAGTGGAGTAGAAGTATAAAGTAGCATGAAAATATAATACTCAAGTAAAATACAAGTACCTTAAATTTTTACTTAAGTACAGTACTTGAGTAAATGGACGTAGTTATATTCCAGCTTATTTCCCAAAGAGTTGACAGTGGATACATTAGGGGCGATCTCATCAGTATTTCATCTAATTTAGTCTGACCTCATCTCATCCTTCTTTCACAGGTTTTTAACACTTCCTTGGCTGAACCAGTTCCAGAGGGTTATGAAGATGTTTCTAACATTGTGCCTCCATACAGTGCCTTCTCTGCCAAAGGACAACCTGAGGTGCACACATGCACACACACAAACAACCTTATCATACCGACAAGAAGACAGTGATGTTTAAATACCTTTTCACTGCCGTTGTAAAAGTAGTTAACATGGATTTTAAACATTACCCGTCCCCATCCTCACCTATCTGATAAAACAAGCACCTAAGATGTCTCCTCTTTCTGTCTTTCTCTCCAGGGGGATTTGGTATACGTGAACTATGGTCGCACAGAAGACTTTTTCCAATTAGAGAGGGAGATGGGCATCAATGTTACTGGGAAGATTGTCATTGTCAGATATGGGAAAATATTCAGAGGCAATAAGGTAGGAAAAGTCTTGATCATAAGTCCACATGTTAAAGGATTTCTGTCAGTCACTGAGTATTGTAACTAAAAGGACCACACCTGAGGTCAAGCTTACAGCCGAAATTTGCTTTTTTTGGACTGAACCTCGATCTTCTCCAGCTCTTTTAGGAATTTTCAATTTTGATCGAAGCTCTGTGTAATTATTAATTAATCACAACAACATTTCAAAATATTTTCTCGCACATTTAATATTTCATCCAATTCATCAATGTCTAAATAATTATCACTCTTTTGCGGTGATTTGTCATTATGCAACAGATGTCCACGCAGACAAAAAGGACAGCAATAAATAACATTTTGTTCACCATCAAAATGACCCACTGCTCTCTGTGCGTCTTGCTCCACCAGGTGAAGAACGCCATGTTAGCCGGAGCAAAGGGGATCATTATGTTCTCAGACCCAGCAGATTACTGGGCTGCTGGAGTCCAGGTAGAGTACTCTGCATCATTTTATGTGTTTGTGTGTGTAACCATCGTTAATACAGTAGAGTTTTTAACTGTGCATGTGTGTGTACAGCCCTACCCTGTTGGCTGGAACCTACCTGGTGGAGGAGCTCAGAGAGGAAATGTTCTCAACCTGAATGGAGCAGGAGACCCACTAACTCCAGGGTACCCCGCTAAAGGTGTGTATGTCTGTGTGCTTGTATGAGTGTATACATGTGTGTGAGTTTGTCTAACACAGCCCTGCCTCCTCTCCTACAGAATATACCTACAGATTCAGCCTTGAGGATGGAGTGGGACTTCCCAAGATTCCTGTGCATCCAATTGGCTACCATGATGCAATTCACCTGCTGAAGTAAACATTTCTCTTTTCTTCTTTTCTTTTCTCTTTTCTTTTCCACACTGTTCCATGATGCTGATGTGGTTTTGTTTCCTAAAGAGCAGTGTTATATTAACAAATCTACAGCTACGCTAGAGGCTCTGTGAAGCTGACGTCAACATGCTAACATGCACACAGTGACGATGTTAACATGCTGATGATTGGGGTTCACCTTAGTTTAGCATGTTAGCATACTAACATTTGGTAATTAGCACATAGTACAGCTGAAGCTGATGGGAATTTCATTAGTTTTGATGGTATGTGATCGAAAAGCAAAGTACTGGACAATTTTTAAAAACAGACTGGAATGTTGATGGAAAAATTGAATGATAATCCATCCAATAATTGTTGAGATATTTCAGTCTGGACCAAAGTGGTGGAGCAACCGACAGACTGACACTGCCATCCTCTGACACTGACATCGCTAGCATGGCTAAAAACTACCGAATTTGAATCCTGAATTTAGAGCAAGAAACTAAAATTTTTATTGGGGTCCCTTAATGAAACGAGCAGCTGTATTGTATTATTTACAGAATATGTGAATTATTTACCATTTAACAGGAACATGGGAGGACAGATTCCACCCAACAACTGGAAAGGAGCTCTGAACGTCTCCTACAGGATTGGTCCAGGCTTTACGGGTGACTTCAAGAGCCAGTAAGTGCTTTTATTAAGCACATATTCATGTCTAGTGTCAAAGTGATCACTCGTGTCAACTTCACCCCGTGATAACATGATTCTCTCCTCCTCTTACTTTTTTTTTTACAATAAAACTCTCTCCTCTCCAGCTGATAGTCTCTGCTCTCCTGCTTCACTGCTGTCTTCAGTCTGTGTTTAGTGTTTGAATTGTCTCTCCCCTTTTGTTGCTCTTTTTCTTTTTCTCAGCTTTAATGACCCAGTGGCAAGTAGCCAATTGTAGTACAATGGAGGCCCTTGTACCTCCTGCTTGTGAGAGAGACATAAATAAACATCCACACACATTCAAGCTGCACAAATTAAGCATGTAGTACCCATATGCAACAACAGTAACTGGGTCTTTTTGTGCTTTTGAACAGTGATGAGTGTTTTGAGGGTTTCTGAAGCAACAATCCTCATAACTGTGTATTATTCTCTTTGTCTGTTGTAATTATTTTTCTTTAGAATTGAATTTTGAGAGAAAAACTTCATAAAGGACTTCTACTGCCGTTTGAGAGGGTTGGATCTCTATTCCCTGCCCCCCTCTTGTTTTTCTCTTTTGTTTGTCTGTCTGTGTGTTTCCTGTTAAACACAACTCTAGTAATCTGATTCTCCTCTGTCTCTTCGTTTGTCTCTGTATCTCTTTCTTCCTTGTGTGTATCACCCCTTCCTTAATCTGTCTCAGAAAGGTGCGCATGAACATCCACTCTGACAACCAGGTAACCAGGATCTACAACGTCATTGGCAGGATAAGAGGAGCTTTGGAGCCAGGTACAACAACCCAACCTGCCTATATCCTTCATTAAAGCTTTCAGCAACATTTTACACACAACCAACACTTGTGAATAACACTAATAATGCCAATATGGACCCTAATACTGATATAATCATGATAACAGGTTAGAATAGGAGGATGAAATAATTTAAATGCTTTTCTCGGCTTCACTCTGTTTTTAACGCTGCAGCTTTGATCAAAACTGTCCAGAAACACAGTGTATCTGTCTCTTGTGAGACTCTTGTGTACCTGCCTGTTTTTGGTGTTAAGGTTCAGTGATAGAATTAGCTATTTGGTAGCATTTGTACGTGAAAAGAGAACAAATATGAAAACTCTCTATGAAATTAGGAAAGAAGTTCTCATAATTTGTCTCTCTTTCTCTAATTTCTCCATCAACATGTGTTGTTGGCTCTGGGTGTGTGTGTCTGTGTGTGTGTGTGTGTGTGTGTGGTGTGTGTGTGTGTAGACAGGTATGTGATTCTGGGAGGGCACCGGGATGCCTGGGTGTTTGGAGGAATTGATCCCATGTCTGGTGCTGCAGTGGTCCATGAAACTGTCAGGAGTGCTGGCAGGCTGCTCAGTAAAGGTACGTCTCTGCAAGTATGTGAGTGAGTGAATAATGGTGTCAGTAGTCAATACTCAGTGTGTGTGTGTGTGTGTGTGTGTGTGTGTGTGTGTGTGTGAGAAATGATATCTCTGTTTATGTACACTCCAGGACACGGCCTGATTTTTTCAGTGGTGTACAACCCTCAGAAAGGGTGGTTCCCAGAATGCATGTTCTTGTCTGGTGTCCTTACAATGCCACAAAGACAAGGAGGTGTGTGTGTTTGTGTGTTTAGGCTGGAGGCCTAGGAGGACTATAATATTTGCCAGCTGGGATGCAGAGGAGTTTGGACTGCTGGGGTCTACAGAATGGGCAGAGGTACACATATACAAACCCATACACCCTCATACACTTGCACATGCAATCACACACACACACACATTGACCACACTTCACCCTTCTCAACAGGATAATGCCAAGCTGCTGCAGGAGAGAGCTGTGGCCTACATCAATGCTGACTCTGCCATTGAGGGTGAGTGTGTTTATGTGTGCAGCTCAATATTCTCAATAAATTATAGACATTGTTGAAGCTAAATTAGTTTTGATATGGCTCATATGTGTGTGAATGTATGTATTTGAATTCCAGGCATGTACACACTGAGGGTAGATTGCACTCCGTCTCTACACACTTTGGTGTACGACCTCACAAAGCAGGTGAGCAGATTTATACAAACAAAAGGAATGGTACTGATCTGAAACTGATCTGAGTAAATTCATTTTGTCTTTCATGCTCGCTCTTATTCTGTACTCCTGTCTTTCCCTCCCTGTCTCTCTCCCTGCTTTATTGCTTTCTCTGTCTTTCTATGTTTGCATGTAGATAGCAAGTCCAGAAGAAGGAGAAGAGGGAGTTTCTCTGTACGAGAGTTGGCATAAGAGGGATAACTGGACGAATGACCGTGATGCACCCAGGTACAAAGCCTCATAATCAGTTGCTTGTTCAGGTCAGGCTTGTTCAGCATGTAAACAAATTAACAACAAAACCACAACAACAACAATAAAATACACAATGTTCAAGAGGAAAAACAAAACTTCAACAAAACACTGCAATGAGATGTTATTAGAGAACAAAACAAGAAGATACTGAAATGAGAGATAAGATAACCTGGTCACAGCTGAGGATTTCTAATTCTTCAATGTAGCTGTTGGAGAAATGTTGCAGTTTGGACTCTGTATGCGAAGATGTACACAGACTATTGAAAAGCCTTAACTCTACCATCTCAAGGTTCGGTGTGTTGGGTTTAAAACAAGTTTCAAATGTAAAATTTGTTGGTCAGTCTTAGCTAATCAATTAAACAATCAAGAAATGAATTAAATGAATAACTAAATCCATCTGTCCTCTTCTCTGGCATACTGTAGGATCAGTAAACTCGGGTCAGGCAGTGATTTTGAGGCCTATTTTATCCGTCTGGGAATTGCTGCAGGCAGAGCCAGATACACCAAGAACAAGGTGAGACACCCGCAGATGCATCTGCATAAACATTATTCACTGTTATTAATATTAAGGTATGTTGCTGTATGTGCTTGATTATATCTTTGTGTGGGTTTACTAGGTTACTAGGAGGAATTCATTTGCTCTTTCCAGCGACACAAACAGTACAATTATTTATATACTATTTGTTATATTTATGTCAGTGTACATGTTTTCATATGCGAGCCTGTGCATATGTGGAGCATATGTTTGGTAGTTTGCAGTATTTGTTTTCTCTCTTTTTCTCTTGAATACAGGTTTTGTCTCGTGTGTGTTTACAGCTTCAGTGTGACGCACAGACACAGCAATGTAGATAACATTGGTGTGTCTGTGTGACTTTATCCTTGTCTGTGTGTATTCATAAATCATTGTATCTGTATGCTACAGTGTGGAACAATTTTTGGGATTTAAACAAGTTGCCTGTCTAATTGGGGACTAAGTTTTTGTCTTCAAAATGATGTCATTGCGGTTGCACTCTGTATAATCTAAAGTGATTTATGTCTGAACTTAAGGGTTGAGTTAAGGTTAGAGCAGGCGAGGAAAATATCTTTATGGTAAAGGTTACTGTTGGCCTCCATAGACTTAATTCAGTGGAATATCTTCTATGTGCATTCAGAAAACGGAGCGGTACAGCAGTTATCCAGTCTATCACAGTGTGTATGAAACCTTCGAGATAGTGGAGAAGTTTTACGACCACTCCTTCAAGAGGCTTCAGGCAGTGGCCCAGGTGAGAGGTGGGCTCATCTTCCTATTGGCCGATTCCCAGCTCCTCCCTCTCGATGTCAACCAGTATGCAGACTCACTGAGGAAGTACGCTCAGAGCATCGCACAGCTGGCTCAGAAACACCCAGTGGAGATGAAGATGTATGAGGTGTCGTTTGGTGAGTTGATATTGGTCACTGTGTGCTCAGACGATGGTAATTAAATACTAAGTTTAAGTATTGTTCAAATGTTTGAATGAGTAAGCCAACCTGCTGACATTTTTTCTAAGAATGTCTCTGCATTTTGAATTTTTCAGATTCCTTGTTTTCTGCCGTGGAGAATTTCACTGTTGCAGCCACGGACTTCCATGAGCGCCTGCAGACTCTCAACAGAGCAGAGTGTGTTTAACATTTCATACATTTTAGGTGTCCAAACAAATGCTGAAGTATGTTGGTGTGCATGCTCTAGTTTCTATATGCTTTGAATTGTACACTCAGTGGCCACTTTATTAGGTACACCTGTACAATCTAATGCAGTCCAATACAACAGTTGTGCCATAAATTCCACCTTGACAAAGTTTATAATTAGATCATAGCTAAAGGTCATGTTGTACTGGACTATACTATATTGAGAGGTGTTTCTAATTTTTTGTCACCCCTGTTTACACACATAAGGGCATCAGAATATTAGAAACACCTCTGAATATAATGCAGACCAGTATTCTATTTTATTTATTTATTGGTTTATTTAACAGGGAGAGTGCACATTAAAACATTGCTGTAAATGCGCCAGAGTTAGCCAAGAGGCTGTTTTTCATCTGTAGTACCTGACCAGATGTTACACAGTCATCCTAAAAAAGAA
This sequence comes from Oplegnathus fasciatus, assembly GCA_003416845.1. Lineage (NCBI taxonomy): Eukaryota > Metazoa > Chordata > Actinopteri > Centrarchiformes > Oplegnathidae > Oplegnathus > Oplegnathus fasciatus. The sequence goes on along the minus strand of NTHP01000578.1, from coordinate 112,446 downwards.
TATACAATTAAAATTACAAAGTACAACACCACCACCAACAATGACCTCAGTGCTAAAATATATAATAAAATTACCACCTCTATGATGGTGACAAAAAACTTGAACATTATAGGCATCATAAAAAATAGACTTTATGACACAACAGCTGTATTGGATTACATTAGATTGTGCAGTTGTACCCAATTAAGTGGCCGCTGAGTGTATGTTCAGTCTAGTCTTGTGTGTGTGAAAGGCAATTAGAGGTGAAATGGCATTTCAAGTTTGTGTGTGTGTGTGTGTGTGTGTGTGTGTGTGTGTGTGTGTATCAGTCCTCTGCAGGTACGTGTCATGAATGATCAGCTCATGTATCTGGAGAGAGCCTTCATAGACCCCCTGGGCTTACCTGGCAGACCCTTCTACAGGTTAGTCACACACACACACACACACACACACACACACACACACACGTTTACTTAAGTCACTTTTGGTGAATTTACATAGACTTACATTAATTTCCTGGAGACTTACCCTAACCTTAACCAAATAAACGTTTTCCAAATTGGGGACACGGCTTTTGTCCCCAGTTGGACAAGCCATTCCCAATTAACTGGTCCTAAGTCTGAAATGTGCCCCCGAAAGTAAGATAAGTCAGACCCACACACACACAAAATTTCCATGTGGTTTACATGCTTTTACAGGAGACTCATCAACCAGTCAAGCACTCGAGTACTTTGACCACTAAATGGCACTGTGCTCTGTATTTGAATGGTCAGTAAGATTTAAGTCTGCATACAATACCTCTACACCAGTTGTGTCTACTGGTTGTGACTACTTCAACCAGAGCGATTCTTCTCTTTACAGGCCACGATATGAAAAATTACAATGAATTACATACAGTGTTTTATTGGGCTCCACAGACCATGCCAGCATATTGTCCACAGTGTTTGTTTATTGAATGTCCATTATCTCTCTCACACTCTTTTAATTTAAGCATAGTTGAACTCTGTTTTATCAGCAGACCTGAGTTTTGCAGCTGACTCAAAGCCAGATGTGAGACTGGCTTGTTGATCATATGAGAGGTGAAGATAAAGACTCTGATTCTCCAGAAAAACACTGTGCTCCTGTGTACATCAGAGGGCTTCACATAAGTTTCACTGTATAACTCTGAAATTCTGACATTAGCTGCAGCTACACATCAAAGCTATGAATAGACAAGCGCCATCCTGCATAACTGATACTGCATACTCTGTCAGTGCTGCATGTATGACTGTTTCCAGCTTTAATTGACCATATTCTGGATACCTGTGGAGTGCTGGAAAACAGATGTTTTCCTTTACTCCCAACCCTTCTGAGCTTGTTTTAGAAATACCACACAAATATACTGAATCTTTAATATCTTCAGTATATTTCCTAACATAACACTCTCCCTCTTCTCTGTTTCAGGCATGTAATTTTTGCTCCCAGCAGCCATAATAAATATGCAGGGGAGTCTTTCCCCGGGATTTATGATGCATTGTTTGACATCGAGAACTCAGCTGACCCAGAGAAGGCCTGGGAGGAAGTCAAGCGTCAAATCAGCATTGCAGCATTCACCGTTCATGCTGCAGCCATGACCTTAACACCACCCGCATGAAGCACACAGAAACAGCCCATAGCCATGTTGAGCTATCTATTGACAATTATGTTATAACACCAGAATGAGAGGAGAGGGAATACACTACCTGCAACAAACACAGAGATGGATCTCTGTTTTCTGAACCATTAATACAGTGAATCTCTACCAGAATACAACTTACAAAACTGTATTTGTATTCTTGGTTTCTCATTTTTTATGAAGCTTAAGTAAAGTTATAATTTATGTTTTTAATGTTTTTTGTTGTTTTGTAATAATAGTCTTGTGACTAGAAGGGAGCCAAATAAAATCAATCCATCCTTTTACATGTGGGCAGAAATCAACTGATATCTCGTCCATGTAATGGTCTGAAAAATGTGAAACATGACAAAAATGGCGCTTATAAAATACAACAAAATTTAACCTGATGAACTTGAATGAAACCAGGTTTCTGTTTAAGGAAATACAGTTTGACATTTTAATCTTTAAAATGCTGTTGCTACATGGGATACATACACTGGCTGGCCAACATGGCCAGATGCGATGCCTCACCACAGTTACATTCTTTAAACCTTCATTAAAGCTTCAGTATGATGCCAATATCACTGCCCGTAACTCAGTCACAACTTGTCGCTGGTTTGAGGTGTTCGTGTCCGCTGAGATGAAAGGACACGGGATTCACAAGTGAAGCTAGAAGAGACAATGATCAATTACGTAATGACATTGGACGCAACTGTTAATGGCTCAGAAAAAGATCTTCAGAGACACCTTCATCTTAGCAGCCGTCAGGTTCACTAGACTACTGTTCACCTCCACAGCCATCAGAATGAAGATAACAAAGTTATGCTCTTTGTCTAGCACACACTTCTACTTTTAAAAACACTTTTAAGGTTATATATTATACATAATCCACCATGCAGATATGTCAGAGTACTGCAGCTCTGTCTCTTGTGCTTTCAGGATTAAAACATTAACTATTTACTGGTTTATGAAGAGAGGCAAAGAAAGTCCAGGGACAAGAGAGTTGGGTATGACAAACAAAGCTCACAGGTCGTCCTTGAACAGAGTCTGCATTGCTGTCTGCCACAGTGATTTTTTACACTACCACAGGAGGGCACCAAAGTAGTAACTTTTCAAATTGTACATATAATGGCTTTAAATCTGCTCTTAAAGGTGACATATTATACTCCTTTTTTACAAGTTTCTATAGGTCTCTGAGGTTCATACTTTTAGCTGAGAACTTGGTTTACCTATTACTGTAAAGCAAGATGTTCACTTACCCCCAATGAACTCATTTTCTGTCCAAACTCTTTATCTCCCTCAAACACCACATGGATGTTCACCCGCTACAATCAGAGACAGACAGCAGAGTTATGAGGACATATGAGGGAGTGTATGTGAGAGTGAGCGTGATGTCACGCCTGCATGCTTCTGTGTGTTTTTACCATGGTGTTGTTGGCCTCCACGTAGTTGAGCTCTGGTGAGGAGTTCTTGGCGTAGATGGAGATGGTGACCTGACTGCCGGCCCGTGCCAGTCAAACCTACATGGCATCACCTTCATCCCCTGGTGGCAGACAGAGGCAGAGAAAGAAAAGAGAGAGAGAGAGAGAGAGAGAGAGAGACTTTCTGTGTGTTTCTCTGCCCTCTTGTCTCCTGTGGTTCCCCTGTGTGTCTCTCTGTGTTTGTCTGTGTAGGTGTGGCTACTCCCTCCTGCTCCTGAGCTCCAGCAGCTGGCACACCTGAGCGTCATCACTGATCAACCACTGCAGTATATCAACCCCGGTTTTCCTCTCAGTCTTCGCCAGATTGTTCCGTCACCTCAGTGGTAGCACACGCTCTCAGGCCAGCTTGGTTTTGCTCCTCGAGATTCTTGTTTGTCTCAACTAACTTTGTTCCCCTGTGCTCCAGATTCCTACTCGCTCAGTCCAGCCAGCCACCTGCTCACCTGCTCACTTTCCACCGCCATTCCATGTTCTTCTCACCGCCTCATCCCCGGAGCCCACGTCTCCCCCATTCACTCATCAAGTTTGTCAACAAACCTTTTTAATATACCACTGAGTCTGTGTACTGCACTTTGGGTCCACTTGTCACAAACCCTGACAATGATAGAAGAACATTATTCTTCTAAATAAAACCACACACATCACAATCAGACATTAGTGTGTGTGTAACTCACAGGAAGTGAGCTGAAGTGAAGTCCTCTCGTGTGTGTTGATCGTTGATCGTGGAGGTTGAATGAACTGGTAATTCATCAGCTTTCCTGTTCAGCCTAGCACCGACAACAAAAGAAGCATTTTCTCATGTATGCTGCTTACATAACGTAATACATTTACACATTTACATGCAGCTTCCAGAGAGCAGATATTTACATCTTATATGACAAACAAACCTTTCTCACTGTTAGGCTTCTGAACTTGGATTTACATGTGGTTTGTGGAAACAGGGAGTTGCTGTTTATCGTTTTTGGATCAACACGGAGGCCTCTTTTATTTAAATTCAATATGGGTTGATATGGATTAAATGCAGTCAGAGAAAAGTTTCCAAAGAGTTTCAGACATAAACAACACAAAGACAAACCAAAAGACGAACATAATTGGCTGTAATGTGGATTTATGCGTATCTGAAGCTTTTTTTTTAAAAACATGGTCAAAGTGTTTTGCAGATTTTCCTGATCCACCAGACAAACACGGAGAAATACTAACCACTGTCAACATCAAACATAATACTACATGTTTTATCTGGGAACATGTGAGAAAGCAAAACTTATTTTGTAGACTTAAAAGTTTGAATTTATGCAGACAGCTGTTTTAAAAGGACACCTCTGGTCAACACAAACACTTGAAAACAGTGTTTGGATTTCTAGAAAACCAAACAGAGCTGTTATTTACCATCCAATAACACATTAATATACCATCACATGTGCTTTAACCTTAAAAATAAACAGGCATACTAAAGTTTCAGTTGGAGTCAGACTGATTCTCCTCGCACTGGTTTCTATACTAAGTGGATATTTTACAGTGTACATACATTACACATCCACAGTGTCTTTAAATTAAAAAGCCATACAACATTAAAAGTCACTCTTAATGCCCTTTAAAACGAATGAGCACCCCGGTGTGGGTGTGTGTCTTTGGGCAAAGGGAGGAGGAGGTCAACAGCTCTATAAAGTGATGTCCTACGAAGACTCCTGTTCACATTTCCCTTCCCACTCTCCGAACACAGAGTGACAAGTCTTCATTTACTGAGTAAGTTTTTGATGGATTCAAACAGCATTAACATAAGCTAGAAACTCATTTTGGTGTTTAATCCTGTAGAACTATTTAATACAATGGTTACAAATTCAGTGAAATAGATATTTTTATTTTGATGAGGAAAAGCTGTAAATGAAAACATGAAAAATAGTTTAAAAAGTGTGATGTCTGTTTTTTTTTACACATTATGTATGTCTGTCGTAATAATCTAATAAAATAAAGATATTTTAATAATTTTACCTTCGACATACATTCTCAACTGATGCACTGCTGCAAGTGGAAATATTCAAATTAGTGCTGGGGTAACGTGTTGGTAGGAGAAAATTATAATACACTGAAATAAGCAGTACAGAGAGTATTTGACTGCCAAAGCAGTATTACACAGACAACAGGCGCACAGTGTGGATATGTACAATTCATCAGTTCTTTAAATCTATGCAAAATACAACTGAAGGTAAATGACACAGATCTGTGATTTCTGAGTTATTAATGATATTCACATGAATAGAGGAGCTCAGTAATCTGCATCTAAGGTGTGCTGTGCACTTCTCTCCTCGACTTGTAAACTTTCTTTCTTTGGTTTTAGAGGCCATGGTACAGCTCATCCACCTGTCACTGCTGCTGGGTATGTTATTTTTAGAAATCTTTTTTATACCTCACCAAGATGATTATTTTTCTTCATGTCTAATCACTGTTCATATCACTGCAGTGTTTTATTGTTGTTTTAAATAAATAAATTATTACTGTCTTTGCAGCCAGATTTACAATGTCTTGTTCTTTACATTAGTTTCTGGCTTAGCTTGCTTTCTGATAAAAATTTCGTTTTTTACAAAATAAACAATATTTTCAATTAAATCTAGACAAGAATAAAAATGACAATGAGTCAAAGTAATAAAAACTGATTCTCAGATATGTTTTTCTCATGTAGCAACAACAATCCAGCTGCCTCTGGTTTCAGTGACACATGAGCCACTAAAGAAGGTCACTGTCAAACTTCCTCCACAATGGACCGTTAAGCGCTGTTGCAGAGAGAACAAGTGTAAAGGTGTTTCAGACAAAAGAGAATCCAACCCCCCTGGAGTCAAAGTGACAAATAGTGGCCTGACCATTAAGCTCCTTAAGACAGAAGACAGGGGGATCTACCTCAGTTATGATGCCTCACACACTAATGCCCAAACTGAGCAGTGTCTGTATCTGAAGGTAACAAGAGGTGAGCACTTGAATCCTTTGACAAGCTGTGTTATCCACACAAACAAATAAGAACATTAGTTATCTTGAGAAGATGAGCACCTTTGTTTTTAACTCTACATGCTTTTTCTTTTTAAAGTACCCAGTTTTCCTTAGACAAAGCTTATGGGAGAGGAGCAGGATTACTGCATCAACATAGAACATTAATTGTCTGAGGACATTTTTTGGGGCCCCTAATATAATATTTTAGCCTCTTGGAATTTCAGAAATAAAAGTGTGGTGTGTTTGTCCATTCCTTTTTGCTAAAATCATCCAGGTAGCAACAATTTAAGGGCAACAATTTGTTACCCAGTTTTAAGGCAAGTGCCCATGAAATCCTACGCAGCCACGTTAACATTTTGTTAATAATATCCTGGCTTAATGTTGAAGTCAGTCACAAGCTAGCTACAGTACAATAATATCACTCTGGTGGTTTGATTTCAAAATAAATAACTATTATTATTATTATTATTATTATTATATAGTAATAACAACAATAATGATCATAATAATTATCTATAATAATAATAATAATAATAATAATAATAATAATAATAATAATAATAAAACATTTTAAAGTAGCACTTTTAATTTTTCCCTGACTGGATAAATCATTGTGACAGACTGTCTGTGTGTTTTCAGAATATCACTAGCTTTAAAAAATACTGTTTGCTCACTTAAATCCCAGCACAAGCCCAACGAGATGTGTACTTACTGATACCACAGTGATCCTGGGCACTTGTAACACATTTGCAGAAATGGAGAAATGGGTTTAGCAAGTACACCAAGAGGAAATGAATAAATGAGGAAGTGACATTGAAATCTGTCTGCACTCCCACTCTAACTGCTTTTCTGGATTCCTTTCGGTTCAGCACTCCATACAGTTTGTGTAGAGTTGTATCTCTGTGAAGCTGACTGTAGGAAACTCTGTACTGATGATCCCACCAGCCCAAACTTCACACGATGGTAAATATCTCTTGTGTGCACAAGTGGCCATATAGAAAACACAATGAAGCAGCCTGTTTGTGTCAGCTAACTTATGCTTACAGAAATTACTCGATGTAGCACTACATCACTCTGATTCAATAAACATTTGTAATCAGCCTTCATTTTTTTTCTTCAAAGCAATAAGAAGAGTTTCTTCGTTTCACAAAGTAAAACGGTGGACTTAGACCTTGAAAAACACATTGTCCCTGAGTGCCTTCCTAGGTACAGCTCCGGTAACATGACTGGCAAGTGATTTCACTTCATTTTTAAAATACAATTCTTTTGCAGTATTTTTATTTACTCTATAATTTTGCCTTCACCACAATGAAATGGAAAACAAAATATCATTTGACAGAGAAAGATGACATAATGAAATCCTACTCTTACATCATCATGTCCTTGTCAGTGACTTAAAAACCAAAGAAAAAAAAAATCTCAATAATCCAGATTCCAACACTCATCAAGCACATACGTACTAAAAATCATGAGCGCTGGTTCATTATATTCATCCAAACTATATATTTGGCTCTGACGATGCAGGTCTCCGGTTCTACCAGGAAGCCAAAAGTTGGATTGATGCTCTGGAGCACTGCGAAAACCAGAAGTCCTCCCTGGTTCAAATCACCAGTCAGACAGTGCAGGACGCCGTGGATGCTCTCCTGAAAAATAAGACAGACTGGATGCAGCATGGGGCGTGGATCGGCCTGGAGCGGTCCATCTTTGGCCAAAGCGTCCCCTGGATGTTGATTTCAGGGTCAAAAGCTAATTTCTCTCAGTGGAATAGCAGCTTTCCTGTCGACCGCTTCAACAACCACTGTGGAAAGATCATCTGGGTTAAAGAGTCACAAGAATTCAAGTGGCTGGACGGCTACTGCCATGACGAGCTACCTTTCATCTGCCAAGGTTAGCTGCTGTTTTGTTTAAGGCCCAATCTGGCATTGTTATAAAAACTGCATCTTGTGAATGAAAGTCCTTGCCGTAACTACGTCACTACTGGAGACGAAGGTATATCAGCTGAAAACTGTTTTCAGGTTGACAGCAGAAATGTTTTCACTGTGTGTTCTGTCTTTTATCTCAGCAGATCCTACATAAAGACTGTACGGCGTTCTGGAAACTACAAGAGTCATTTCACTCTTCATTGATTCATTTTGGGCTTCGGATTTTTGCATTCACTTTTTTATTGCACTTGTACTCCCTTTCTAATAACTGACTGATTTGCTTTCCTTCCCTGTAAAACAAATATGTATGTATTGTAAGTAATGCAGTCACTTGTTCATTGTCATTCATCCAATAAATCATTTCTCCTATTCCTCTACTTATTTTTGGTTTATACATGTTTAATAATAATTGTGCCAACAACATAACCACCCACCAATCACTGAAACGAATTACAAACGCTGTTGTTTGTTCGTAGGAGTGCAGGACTACAATGTACAAGAAATAAATTGAGAAAATTCAGGAGCAAACAAAAACTTTGACATATATCATCCACCCTATTAATGGTATTTACCTGATTTTATTTTTTACAATATAATAAAATCACTTTCTCAGGGACACACACACACAAAAAATCTTTTTTTCAGAGATGACAGTTCACAGTGTGATCTTCACAGAGAAAACACAAGTTCGTTGCTGGAATTCACCCTTTAGTTGCTTATTAGTTGCTCTGTATTGATGAATTGTCACAGAAAAGGTAGACAGAAGAGCCAGTTTATAAATTCAGGAAGTACAAAAGCACATATATGAGCACATAGAGTGGTGTGTTGATACTAATAATGCCTTATAAGGTTTCACCTGCATATATAAAGGTCGACACATCTGTTTCATACTGCAGTATATAGCATGATGTTTACTATGAATCAACAAAGTCTCATCACATCTTCTGATCTTTGCTGCTTCACAAATCTCTAAACAGTTCATTTCTTCTTCTGTCACTCCAGAGTATTTGGTAGAAGAGAAAAAAATCTGCATATCTGATTAAAAAATGACAGCTGGATGAAGTAACTGAGAGAATGCATCTTCATTAGGGCTCACTGTATATGGAGTCAGATCAGTCTCAATATGTCACAAACATATTTATATGTTTTTAATGAAAATTGCAAATACTTTTAAATACATATTTCTAGATTTCTACATTTATTTAAAACAAGAAATATTTGTGTATGCATCAGAAATACATCTGTTTTTATATGTGGATTTTTTTTACATTACATATACGACGATAAACATTTTTGTGTGCATTGAAAAATATTTTTGTGGCGAGAGTTATTTATATATAAATCCTGAAGTACATTTGTGAATCTTTCTGTGAGCATTCGTTAATATTGAGACTGATCTGACTCCATAACTTTAAGACATGACAGACATGGTGTAGTATTGCATTAACTCCACTGTACTGGAATGCATAGAGCAACATTTTATTGTATCTGGTACAGCAGTAATATTATTGACACAGACTCTCACAAACATCTATTGAATAAAATGTAATGTTATCAAAGCCAAAACGACTTGAACAAGACACTTTGAGTTCTGTTGAGAGTTTTTTTATGGTTTAGAGCATCACACTCATGATCTATGACGAGATAATAACAGAGCTTCTCTTTTATCCATAAACTGATTATCGTGAAGCAATCTAACCCCAACTCACTCATCTTCCTGGGTCATTTCTCTAAGGCACTCCTTTAAGTTTTCCAGCCGGTCTCTATGGTTTTCTTGAGCGGTCTGTATTGTCTGCTCCAGCAGCCGCCGCACCTCATCCAGTCCGCCAATCTTCGGCGAGTTGTGGCGGTAGAGATACCCGCTCAGCTGGTTGTTGTGGCAGTCCGGGGAAAGCAGGCCGCACAGGAAGCGCAGGAACATGTCGTAGTGGCCCAGTGGGGAGCTGAAGGTTCGCTCCAAGGCACACTGGACCAGGCCTGCTGCTGATTTGGTCTGATACTTGTTTGCGAAGATCTTTGGCATGTGCAAGACCCCGGACTCCAGGACGTTCTTAGACTCTGAACGAAACGTGGTGAAGACGTACAGAGCAGCCATGAACTCCTGGAGGAGAGAAGACATAGGGTGATTTTCAGATGGTTCCTTTGGGGTATCCTGGTGGCCAGGCAGTGTAAGGGCATGTCTCTGCTAGGTGGATGCTTTGCTGGGAGCAGCATGGTTTATTATGGTTTATTAAAGACCCAGTTCTAATGTTAATTGTTCTGTTATCGCTTGGCATATGCCAAATATATGTCAAAAAATATTTAATAAACGAGCATTTTTATATTAAAATGCCTTTCTCTTCTTGTAAAAAGGTGAAACTATTTTTGATTATTTATCTTGGTGTATTCATACATTTACAAAATCAAATCTGATTTGAAGAAACTAGCTGAACCCACCCATTACATAAAACCTCTCTTGACGTTAGCTCGTGGGTTGTAGCAGCTAGCACAGGGATATCATGGTTCAGAGGTGTGTGTTTGGATCTTAGGGGGCAAAAACTTTTATTTCATTTCCAAAGTTCCAAAATTCTTGATCCAACATGGGTGAAGGAGGTGTCGGTGGAGGCTCTTTACTGCTCTGTATTCAGTAAGTCACTAACTTAAATTCCTCTCAAAACTTCACCCTGCCCACATATTCTGTTTAGCTCTGAAGTACATCACATTAGGGGGGCTAAAAATGCTCTACGATTCCCAGCACCTCCCAGAACGTTTTTTTGGGCCTGTTAAAATCTTTGGTGGCACAACATACACCCAACTCTCCAAACTGTACTGTTTCCGTCCGTTATATTTGAACTAATGACATTAAAAAATGTCTCCAGCGTTTAATTGGTGTGGGAAATCCTGACTAACTTGAAAAACACAAAGAAAATGTTAAAAATCCCTCCAGACGTGTTATAATCTAATTAAAAATGCTATGCTTTGAATAATATCTTTTGTCTGATAGGGTTTTTCCACAAAAAGTTACTTACAAATTCTTAAAAGCACATCAACTCCTTCTCCCTCACTGAAAAATTCTATGAATTACCGCCCCACAGTTGTATGCCTCCGCCAACCAGTCAAGTTGCAATTTATATCCATGTCTGTCGAGACTCATTTAATATACAGTATGTAGTGAAGACTTTGAAGGAATTTAATAAAAAAGGTATGAAGTGTATTTTTGGTGAAATGGAAGTTATCACTATATTGACATGTATGATTCCGGTGAATAAATTCCAGTGAGAAACATGCTGTCTTCACTCAGAGACTATTTTTACAGAGGAGTACAGAGGATAGAGAGCTTCGTCACATGGTGCAATGACAATCATCTGAAGCTCAATATCAGCAAAACCAATGAGCTTGTGGTGGACTACCAGAGGAACAGGAGGCCCCCTGTTCTGCTTGTCATCCAGCGAGAGGAAGTGAAGAGGGTGGACTTGTACAAGTACCTTGGGGTCCAAATCAATAAATAATGGCCAAAAAAGTGTTTTTCAAGGACATTATGATGTCACAGTGAAGTTGACCTTTGACCTTTTGGATAAAAAATGTCATCACTTCATCATTTTATCCTTTTAGACATTTGTGTCACAATTAGCGTATGAATTCTTGAGTTATGGCCAAAAACGCGTGTTGCGAGGTCACAGTGACCTTTGCCGTTTGACCACCAAACTAATCAGTTCATCCTTGAGTCTAAGTGGATGTTTGTGCCAAATTTGAAGAAATTCCTTCAAGGCATTCCTGAGATATCGTGTTCACGAGAATGGGACGGACGGACGGACAGACACCCTGAAAACATAATGCCGGCTATCGCCATGGCTGCTGTATTGCAGAGAGGTGTGATGTCACAAAATCCTGCTCGTGCCTACATGTGTTAAACTCAGATTTAAGCAGATGAATGTGAAAACAGCTTTCTGGTGTCAAACTCTGTGAGATGGCAAGAGTTTTACCTGAACGGTGAAGTGTATAAAGCAGAACGTCCTCTTCCCATCAGAGGCTGCGGTGGGGAGCTCAGTGCACAGGCCGGAAAACACCATCACCTCCGTCAACTTCAGACCGCACTCCTTCACGTCCTCTTCGAAGAACACGCTGGTATTCCTCTCCAGCATCTTAAAGGCCATCTTCGCCATCTTTGTCAGAAGGTGCTTGTCGTCACTGGACCATTTCTGAGCGGAAAGAGGACATCCAAATGACAAATTCTGGCGTGGAAGTTAAGCTAGTCATCAACTTTTCTTGACTATTGTCTCTTTTGTCTCCTTGAACATTTAAGTCAGTTAAGCTCCATTTTTAGTTTTGTTGATACTCATCATGCAGGTGTTTAAAGCTAGGGTTATTTTTGAGGCAGCAGTTCGGATTATTGCTGTACTGGAAAGCATAATACTGCAATGTGAAGGGGGACAAAAACACAAACACTGTAACATAATGCAGTCCCAACAAATATTGAAAATGACAAGCTTAATAAAGATACTAATTTCAGATCAATTGTATCAGACTGCATCAGATGGTAAAGGTGTTCATGATTTTGTAACCCCCAAATTATGGATTAGTAAATATCTGCTCATAAAAATGAATTACTAAATTTGAATTGCATTCTAGTACCAAATAAAATAATGACTATGATGGGTAAGGTAATAATGAAAGGTTGACACAGAAAATGTGTGGCCCCATATCATTTAGTTCTTTATTTTAGTACGATAGTGAATTAAGTGATTAGGAACTATGACATAACTTAAAGACAATAAAAGACAAAAGCCACAGACAAACACACGTTACCAGTTCGTTATCCGCCTTTCCATAGTAGAACTGCAGCCTGCGATTGGTCTGGACAATCAAAATGCTGACGTAGAACGGTGTCAGCCTGGGGGGGTGCACCCCATAGCCCTGATAACGGTAGCAGCGCTCGAACACTGTGGCCACCATCCAGCAGACAAAGGGTTGGCGAGCGAGCATACGGAGTGTCGGCAGGCGCTTATAATGTGCCACGATGTTCGCTGTTAGCTCTGCATCGCTAAAGCGTTTTTTCAGGTAGTCATCTTTCATCTCATCGCTGGAGAAAAGAGGGAAAAAAGAAGATAAAAAGATAAGATCAAAGATAAGAAAAAGAACCATTTCAGCAGTATTACTGGACATAATCAACCATCTTTACACAAAGTAGGTATACAAAGCTAAAAACAGCGACAATAATAAGATATAACAAAACCAAAACACACACATAATCAGACAAGACAGATGCACAGTACATCGACACACACACCTAAAGCCCTGTATCTCTGTGACAGCGTCTATGAACTGAGATGGTATTTGTGAGACAGCCGCCCGTCTCCCCAGGATCCAGACGCGTGCACCACGAAGCACAGTGCCTCTGATGACATTCACAATCAGGACGTCAGGATGTGCTTGGGTGTAATTGTCATTTATTACTGGAGCATTCTGGAGAGAGAAAACAGAAAAATAGGCAAAATATATCAGTTTCTGGTCATTCGTTAGATTAGGAAGCAGTAAGTAGCTTTTAAAACATGCCTGGAACAACATAAGTGTGTTTGTTATTGTGATTAGTTCAATTAGAAGGTGCTGTCAACATTACTTGTACACAAACACATGTGCGCTAAGAGAGATCTCAAATGTTATATCATTGGTCACCATTATAATCCAGGCTCTAGATTGTTTTACAGTTAGAAATGTGAATGGGTGTCAGGTGTATGTGTGCAGATGGGATACCTCCCAGTCCAGACGAGCTTGGTAACAATCAAATGAGTCCATTATGATGAGAAATTTACAGTCCTCTTCCTCCAGGTATTTCATGTCTTTGCACTTAGGATGATTATATTCAATCACTTCCGTGATGGACATGTTCTGTGAAGGGTTTCTTTTTCGCAGATGCCAGAAAGATCGGAATGAAAGTTTGATGACAAACTGCAGATCCTGAGCAAAGATGGACCGGAAAATGGTGTCAGACATAGAAAATTCAAAAAACAAACACTTCAATTGTGAATATTACATATGAGAAAGAGTCATTTTTTTCATCTGTGGTGTGGTACACATTTTACAACAAACTTACACTTGAAAAGTTGGTAAAATGGAATGAAAGAGAATAGGTTTACCTTTAAATTCATTTTTACCTTATCTACCATGTAGGCCAGTACAGAGTAGATAAAGTAAAATGTTGACAAAATATTCATATGTTGTCCAGTGTTATTCAATGTATTAAGCATGTCCCTAATTCATCCAGGATTACATATTAATCTCAGTTGGATCATCATTCGTTTGCCTTTTCTAGTGACCTGATGAATATAAATCCAATATTCACTCTCCTCTTTAGCTCTGTTTTCTCCACCAACACCAACTTAGAAATATATAGTATCTGGCTGTTTAGATAGCTAGATGCTCCACTATACGTTAATCAGATAGTCGCTAACTGTGTATGTCTGCCATTTGGTGCTGGACAGGTAGCGTACGATTGGTTTATTAGAGCTTTTTCACTAAAAATTAGTTTTTTGTTGAATCACCTTATTGGCGCGCAGCTCTGCCCAATCCAGGCAGAATTTCCCCACAGAGACGGACATGCCAATTCCTGGAAGCCCGGTGGTCAGCACCGTCCTCACCGGCTTGCCATCGTCCATCTGTAGCCGGAAGAGATTGTTCACACCAACGAAGGTGTCGGAACTGGGGACCTGGAGAGGTGACGGCGGGTGTCGGAACTCGTGGGAGGGGTCAACTCCTCCATAACCACAGGTGGAAATCTGGGGCTCAACGTAGATGGTATCTAGAAGATTCTGCTTTCCGGCTCGAACAACCCCCTCACGGATGACTTGGTGTTTTCTGATCAAATGCTGCTTCAGATGAAAACGGGTCAACGCTGGTGGTGGAGAAAGACAGAGAGGAAAGTAAGAAAACTGCAGCCCATTTATAGTAGACTCACACTGCTGCACACATTCTCACCAGAAAAGACATGCCATCAAATGCTGACTAAATGCTGTAATCACATTCCTGTTAAAATGAGAACATTAACATTAAGTGACGCAGAATAACACATCCATCAGGAGTATAACATCCATCTAGCGTATCCTTCCCATGATTAGTGAGTCTTTTTAGAACATAAAGTGAACCTGAACTTGCTGAATGGTTAAAAAAGTAAAGATGCTCCACCTGCTCTCTGGATCCTATTCCTACTTATTTATAGTGCTGGGTAAGTTAAGGTTTAAATCATATGGTTGAACTTTAACTGTTCAATTGTGTTTAATTGTGTTGAAACTGGTATCCAGAAGCACTCAAGACTGCAGTATTTGTACCTTTCCATCCACATCCACAAATTGATAGAGAAAGCAGTCTGTGCTCGGTTAAATAACTTCTTGTGAAAATAATGTGTATGGTAAATATAAGTCATGTCAAAAACACAGCCACAACATTCAGATTTAATTAACATATCTCAGAACAAATTAATTTCACCAGTATTAGCCCGTGTTTTGGGATAAAACCAGTGTTCACTTGCCTCTCTTGCACTGATTCTGTAGTTCGTCTGCCTCTGGTTTCTTGTTGACACTTTCTAGGGTACTTATTGTGTGCAACAGGGAACGATCCTGGCCTGCAGAACAGAATTGTAATAAAATGAATTAAAATAACAACATATTTTACTGTTAACAAAACAATTCCAGCTGCAAAATTAACAATTTTCTTAGACCTAAATTCTACTTTTCTTAAACGATCAAGTTCACAGAGTGTTCACTTCACATCTGCCATCCCAACAGTCAAAATTCGGTTCTCTAGATGTTTAGCTGTATTTGTACCATTCACAGTGTATGTACTATAGCTAAGTTTTCTTACCAAGGATCTCCAGGATCCTGTCCACAAAATCCAGAATGTCTCCCTCCATCACCTGTTGCAGGGTGATGCCTGGTTCCCATTGGTAAAACCACATCTTAAATTTGAATAGCTCTTCCTTGGAGAGGCCTGTCACACTATTCTGGATACTCTGCAGACAGACAGAAAGGCATAAAAACACAAGTTAACATGGTGTCCCGCAGTAATGATGTAGGCACCATTTGGGCCATATTAAGATGCAACAGTCACATTTTTAAAATTTATTAACAAACTTGAGAAAATGTGAAAACAACATATAGTAATTTGTTAACTTTTAAGTTTTTTGAGTTTTTTAATAATATAATAAACCAGGAATGGTGACGTTTTTTGTTTTTTCTTACCAAATACAGTTAGACACTATTACTAGGATGTAACAAAACCACTATATTATCTAAGTTAAAATGCAAATCAGGTCAAACAAAGTCCTGAGACCAAAACAACAACTTCTGTGAAGAAAAAAAAAGATTGCAGACCAACTGTGATGCACCAACCTTGAATATATGAGGCAGGTCCTGCTCTGGGTGTAGTCTGCCTGGCTGGCCGTACTCGTCAGTCTGCATCGAGTCATCTGGTTCAACGGGCTCGGGTGGTTCTGGGGAATGAGCTACCAAAATTTCATCCAGATCATCTTGCTCATCGTCTTCTGAAAAATCCCCCAGATCATCAGACCTGAGAGACAACGGGAACCCCGGAGCTAAAGTGAGAAAATGCACTGCAAATATCCTGCAAGCATCACCATGATGTTTTGTCATGTTGTTTTGATGTTATAAAGACGACCCCCTTTTGCAACAGCCATTTTTGGATGTATTCACATATAAATAAAAACAAAGTTAGTAAAAATACATTAAATCATTTGAAATAAACAAATGTTTAAACTGAGTTAAGTAAGTAGTAGTAAATAAAATAAATTCACATGACTATAGCCTGGTAGTCTAATTTCATTTACCTCTAAGAGACAAAGCATTCCAAAGACAGACAAATAAAAAATAAAATACATCAGTGCAATCGGGGCCACTTCCACAGCAACCTTAAACTCTATGTAGTACATTTAACTCTGACGATTTCCAAGACTTTAAACTGCATAACACCTCTGTTAAGACGCATCCTTTTATTACTTTTTAGTCACAATCTCATATTTTCCTGTCAAAATTCTGCTAGTGGTGAATTTGGGAGAACTGAATAGATTTCTACTAATATTAACAGATACATACATAACGTGTTATAATCATAAATTACAATATACTATAATAACAATTGTGATATTCACATGCATCAAGGAAAAAAAGCATTAAGTAAGCATGGATATTGTTTTGCTTCACATTGTCCAGATTTATGACAGAGAATTGTGTGTGTGTGTGTGTGTGTGTGTGTGTCCTCCACCTTGTGTCAATAACAACAGCTCCCGGTGGTTTGGTCTGCTGCGTGGTCATGGTGTAGAGGGTCTCTGGAGATTCTGAGCGAATCATCTGGAACCTGCCAAAAAAAAAAAAAAAAAAAAAATCAGGGACAATATCCACCTGGTAAGACCTGGTTAGCCTCCTATTAGCAATTTCTAAGTCACTGAAAGCAACCTTGAACTTCAAATCATAATTCAGTGGACACAGATGTTTGGAAACCTGTGTTGGCCTCCACATAGAACCATTCCAACCATGAGTTTTAAGTAAAAATAATTAATTTTATTTGGCAGTTGATCCTCCCCTTAACATGTTGGCTGAATCCCAAACACGTCAGCACAGAAAGCTCCTGTTCATGAAGCTGTCTGATATGATAATTCTGTATCTGCCAGCAGGGAAACCTGACAAACCCTGATATCCTTCACATTTCCATTAGCAGACTGCGGTGCTCTGTGCACAAACACACACCCCTAGCAGGCATGCAACTCTACTGGATCGGTGAATATGGGCAGTGTGTTTAATGTTCATTTCACTGTTCAGCAAAAGAAGTAGATAATCTTGTAAGAAACCCCCTGTATTGTGTTTCAGCTGTGCAGAAAGACTGGTGCAATGTTTAAGTCTCTGCAAACTGACCTGCACACTACACTAAAATTAACCAAAACCAAGGGCAGCCTAGGAGGAAGGACATCAAACTTGTGACAGGGAATGTTGTGAAAAGGTTGTCACTGCCACCTGGAGCCTGGAAAGGAGTAACAGACCTGGGCGGACTTTTAACAACCCCAGCACCAGCTCAGGTGCAGGTGACCAGGGTACAGATCACAGCAAAAGTTAAGTACTAATGTGAAGTTCTATGCCATCTGTGTTAAATGGGCCAAAACACACACACATAGATCAGTAAATGCTTAAATATCAAGCCGAGACACAGTACCCTGTCCCCTCATGAGCAGATGATCCAGGTGGTACCACAGGATTCAGGTAAGGGAAGGCATCTGCAGCCTCTTCTTCGACTCCCTCCTCCTCCTGCTGCTCCTCCTCCTCCTGCTCCATCACATCACTGTCACTCTTCATTGAACCATAGCTGGAGGGCGGTCTCTTCCACTTCTTCTTCTCCTCCTCATCCTCCTCATCCTCCCCCTCCTCATTATTCTCATGCCTGAAGATGCTGAAGGGACAAAAAGAGGGTGTCAGTGTGCAAGTGGCTGGTTTTAGATGAGTCCAATGGGTGATTAAATAATATTTTACTATGATACACATCAAAGAATACAGATGTACAACCTGATGAATGAGGCAGATAATCAAAGACTGATCAAGTAGTTTGACAAGATGTGAAACGTTTGGCCCACAAGTGACAGCTGAAGTAACTCTGTGTGACAACCGAGTATAAATACTTTAATATACCTGCTTAAGTAGTTAATAACCGATAGCGCTAACTAAAACAACTACAGATACTTTAGATAATGTGATTTAACCGACAGAAGTATAGCAACTTTAGCTTGTTAAAAATGTGTAAAAGTGACAGAGGATTAAAGATGGCAGATACCAAAAACCTGATACACACCCACCTTTCAACTTCAGTGTCCGGGTCCATGTTTCTTCTGGTAGAAACAGGCTCACACACTGCTGCTAAAAACAAAGGACTTTTATAAACTAAGTCTTATCGCAATAACTTTACACCCCAAAAAACACCGTGCTAACGTTACTTTCGCATACAGGCTGTCGCTGTCCGCCGTTACTGTTGTGCTAACATTAATACTTAAGCTAACATGACGGGTTTAATAGTACATAGACGCGTTAGTAATTAATATTTCCCAGCAGATAATCAATACAAACAAAATAAACTATAAACCGTGTGAAAATGTCACCGGCTATCCATTTTAGCTAACTTCTTTCCGCTTCGTTTAGCTCTAACTTTCGGTTTCGAGTCGGTTTACGACTTCCGGACCACAGCCTTCAGAATAAAAGCACAAGGCACAACTTAGGTGTCAAAATACTCATCCTGACATGTGCTTCACCCTCACATCATCATTTAATCTGTGCATGTGTATGACAAAAACACTACACGCACGCATAATCAGCCCTGCTGTATGATGGAAAGATTTTGAGTCTACAATGTCCACTGTAAAAACCCTTGTTGATTGTTAACGCACAAACTGAATGCTCCATTTGACAGTGGTGGAAGAAGTACTCAAATCCCTTACTTAAACATACTCTATGGAGTTTTTAACTGGGTAGGAAACAGTCTCAATTTAATACGGATGCCTCTATATGACCTGCATAAGCAAAAGAGACTAACAGCGAGAAGATTGGCTATTTCTATTAGTTTCTAATAGTTATTCTTAATGCCTCTGGAGCTGCCGCCCGCTCTCCTCCCAGCAAAGTAGTCTCCTTGCAGCGGGGAGTGAAGCGGAGGGAACATGCAACCTAACGTCAGGTGAAACACTACTGCCTTTAAAAGTATTCTGTTATTATAGAATATTATATGATTCTGTTTTTATCACTAGCAAATACGTGTAAGAATATTTTAATGTTGTAGTTCATCAATGTGGAGCCAAATTTAGATACTTTGTATATATTTGTATATACTTCATCTACATATATATGGGTAGATTAGTAGCACAGTATTGCATTACATCATATAAGCATATCATGTTTTTTTTATAAGAAAAGTAACTATAAGTGTCAAATAAATGTAGTGGAGTAAACAGTACAGTATTTGCCTCTGAAATGTAGTGGAGTATAAGGTATAAAGTAGCATTAAATAGAAATACTCAAGTACAGTACAAGTATGTCAAAATTGTACTTAAGTACTCGAGTAAATGTACTTAGTTACTTTCCACCACTGCCATTTGGTCTACACTTTATCCTCATGTTGTCATTTTATCTGTAGCTGTGCAAGATTAAAAAAAAACAACTTTAGGTCTTCAAAGTCAGCCACATTATACAGTGGTGACACATGATTACTACAGTGCAATATTCCCCATTATTTTTAATAGTTAATTGGTCAATATTTTGCACATTCCATCCTCTTCCTTTCAAACACTGTACACCACTTTTCATTTTAAAAAGATATATTTTACATATTTTTTATTGTAGCATTTCATTTTCCCTGTAATATTTATGATTCTTGACTTTTGCAGTACTTGTACTGTGCTGTAGTACTTGTTCTGTTTATTGTAATGCACCAAAAATACCAAGGCAACTTCCTTGTATGTGAAAACCTTCTGAGCAATAAACCTGATTCTGATCCACAAATCACATATCAAATTACTTCACATACTAATAATTCCTTTGTACAATACTTAAACTTACATTACCCTACCTGGCCTGCTTTGAGAGCCTTGTGTTTTTTTTGTCTTACACAGCTACAGATTAAATGGCAGCATGAGGAAGCAGGTTTGGTCACATGTATGCAGACATAGTCTGTGCATTAATAGATGAAATTAATGACTCAAGATTATGCACAGAATTTCTAATCTTACGTATTCACACTAATCAGTAGTCTGTGTTTTAATTTACTAGGTATGACGATGAAATGGACATACTTTAAAACTACAAAAACAAGATTCTGAAATATTCTGCTTTTATTCTGAAGGTTTAAGGCGCACACCGGAAGTCTGATAGTTGCGTTGGAGTAAACTCAGGTGACCTCTTCATGTGCTGAAAGACTCAGCACTGTCCTATAAATCAGGTTAACATGAACTGTGATATTATGGATGAGCTGGGACTTCAGCGCCACCACCTTTTAATTTATAAAATGTAGACCAACACAAGTTTGTTTTTCAGTCTTTGGCTGAATTGTTTTTATAAATTAAAGGTAGCTCATTCTAACAAGTGGGCAAAAAAGGACCAAAAACTAATTGATGAGCTGACAGAATGAGCTATCTCACTTTAAAACACTTTTATTCTATTGGTAGTCGATTATGAGAGCAAATTGTCAAAATTAATCAGATTACTTGAACACATTTAAACACACTGCCTTGAGTGGAGGCTGTCAGACAGCCCAAAGTGGCTAGTGATGGGAACTGTTGTCAAAAATCCATCTATATCACAATCAGTGGTGTTTTCTGAATATTCTGATGCCCTGACAGATAAATCATAACATCTGAACCATGAGGGGAAGCTCTTCTGAACCATGAACTGCTTTCAAGTCATAGACTTGACTCTGAGAGCTGGTTTAGGGCTTAACTAGCAGGCGTTCTCACAATGTGTCATTAAAATTTTGTTTTTATTGACAAACATGTAAATATAATACAGAGGGAAAAATAAAGTAGATTAAGACAAGATTGTAAAACGTCCTAAAGGACAACAATAAAAATGAAATTGCATTTGTGAAGAAAAAGAAAAAGTATGATCAAGTAGAACTGTAGACGGTCCTCACACCTTCATCCTGCTCATCATCTGTGGAATAAAAAAAACAAACGGATTTCACCACAGCTCGCAGAGAGACACATTTCATTACAATATGAATATAACCTTTAGTAAAAGCTGAAATCAAGCAGCTAATGCGTAGTGTTGTTTGACAGACATGTGGACAGCCCTTAGGCTGATATATGAAATGAACACACCGTGAGTGATTATGGCATAAAGTGAGGACCAACAACCAGCCAGTGTGAAGAAACAAACCCCCGTTAACTGAATTAAAAATCACCTCTATTGAACAATATTGACCTTTTAAGACTTCCAGCAAGTTTTTCTCCACTTACAGACCCACGCTTCTGAAAACAGTGTTCAGAATCAGCAGTTACTGAGATGTAATGACTGAATACACATCAAGCAAGTTCTTTCACCATCATGCAGTTTTGCTTCATTAGATCACTAATAAAAGAGACACCCCAATGTAATACAATAGTCCTGCAATTAATCCTCTCCTGCGTATTGTTTTAAGGGTGTCACAGAGGTGTTGATTCAGTGCTACGATCAGTTTTGAGATTGTATTGGCAATGTGTTCTGTCCCCTTCATGTGTAAATAGGGAGCGACCAAAAAAGGACTCAAAAAGGACCATCAAGTGAAATCAACACTTTCTAACAAAGTGTCAACAAAAGTTGCAGACTGTTAACATATCTCACATGGCTCGTTGTGGTTGAATCCAACTGAAAAAGGTTATTGTACTGTCTCTGCCAACACTTAAAAGCTGTAAAAAGATGAAATTAAAAGTTTTCCACAGCATCTCCACTACCTGCTGCTGTTTGATTATCATTTGATAGAGATTCTACGTCATACCTGCTGCCTAATATCCTGCCTGCACTGCATTTAAGCAGATTTGCTTGAATGAGAGAACTCCACAGGGCACCTTAAAAATGATTATTTAAGTGCGCCCTGTAAAACCCTGGATGGATTTGTCTGTGTGTGTTTACCTTGCGAGCACTAGCCGTCAGTCCAGGTGACTTTGCAGTCCTGCTGGTGGCCCGCGGAGACTTCCTCTGTCCTTTAGTTGTCACCTGGGGTGACTTAAAACTGCCAATTCTGCCTGATCGTGCCACTCCGGTGCGAGAATTTCCTGAGGGTATGTTTTCCTGGCACTTGCGCGCAGATGTCTGAGCGGGCGACTTCTTTGAACTTTTGCCGGGAGATTTGCGGGTGGAGCTGCGTAGCTTGTTCAGCCCTTTCTTCAGGTAGTTCTTGTTTGTAGGGGTGTTCTCAATGCAGAACATCATAGACTGCCTCCGATCAGCCTGAGAGAATAATACAAGTGAAGCTGAAGCATAAAAAACATAATTGTGTACGATTCTGTTCTATGTCAACATGAATAAAACAATTCTGTCACTGCCCCTGTTTTTTTTGTGTGTGAATACATTACACTCACTGGACTGAGGGCAGGGTAAAGATGAGAGCTGGAGGGTCCACTGATCACGTTCTTGTTTTTGGGAGTGAGAGGACGGGGGAAGCAACTGGCCTTCACCTTTTTCTGTCAGATGACAGAGGGAAAGACAAGTCAGGAAAAGGACAAATAGAGGGTTTCAGGAGGTTATAATTCAGTCATTTTTTATTACATTTGTGTAATTTTGTGACTGATGATACACAAAAATCTGATATGTCAGCCACTTGCCCTCTTTTTTTACATATTCCTGTAGAGTTTTTAACAAGGATCACTCAAATTTGGTCGTTAATGAAGTGACAAAGACACGACAGGATACTTTACGGTTGAACAATAAACTTGAGGATTATTACATTATAAAAAACTATAAATAAAAGAAAAATACATCTAAAGCATTGAAGCTGAAGAAAAAATAAATAAAGACATTTTATATATATATATATATATATATATATATATATATACACACACACACACACACATAAATAAAAATGCAGCCTTTTAAAACATTTATCTACTGTGCATCCGTCAAGCTCAAACATTAAGTAACTCAAGATGACAAATATTTCAGTGTGTACTAATGCAAACCAACCTCAGGCGAAGTTTGATGTACAGACAACGTAGATAAAGACCGCTTTGTGCCTTTCGGGCTTCTCAGCTGAGAGGCGCTGACAGCTTTTGATGGCAGCTGGCCTGGCATCAAGGACAGACGATGAGAACGAGTACTGGCTGCGGCACCTGAGTGTCCCATCATGAGGGAGTGCCGATGGGAGGCGAGAGAGTCTTGCAGCTGGCCAGGCATCGTGGAGGCCCGACGGATTGTGTCAGATGGATCACCCATACGGAGTTCTTCGTCTGTGAAAGCGAAAGCACTGCCACGGCCAGTCTAGAGGAACAGACAAGAGAGGGATTTTATAAAACTAGTGGGAAAAGAACCAAAGGCAGAAAGTACAACATAAGTTAACACTCAAACCATCTTTTAAAGCTGCAGTCATAAAACTTCAGCATTGGGCAAAATGCCTTGGACAAGGATCCCCTGAGTATTACATATCCATATTTATCATCATTTTGACTATTAATTAAGTAGATCTTATATGTGTATGTGCAACTGTATGCTTGTTATGTCTCTCTGTACTAACATCACACTCCACAGGGTAGCTGCTCTTTAGATGAGGAAGGCAGGCCTTGTTCCTGGCCTGGAGCTCAGCAATCCTCATCCAATCTTCAGGCGCACCATCTGGCTCGTTCTCTGCCCCCACGCAGAATGTACTTGTGGCTGCAGACAAACAGGCGTAGAAAAAATAAGTAAGACTTGAATCAGCTGTGGAGTACTGTAACTATAATACCTTATCTGTGATCAATTACCATTAATCAATAACTAATAGTAGGTCTGCCCCTAAACGTAGATTTGAGAAGGGGAAACAATGAGTTGAGAAGCCCTGGATCTGAATCTCATCGACTGTGAGGAAATGTAATGTTTGCTCATCACAGACGACGAACAAAGGCTTTAAAACAGGAGTCTTGCAGGTACAACATGAGACTTGTGCTGTTATAGGAGTTACGTGTGGGTGCAAGCTGGAGGTGCACTGGATTGTACTGTAAGTGGGCAGAAGCCATGAATAATAATTCTCTTAATCGTAAGTAAGTTGTTTTGAAGAAAAAACATCAGTAATAACACTGAGTTTTTATAAAAACATGACAAATCAAAATACAGAAATCAAGTGGCTCCAACAGTGGATTTTATAAATGCTGGTTGTAGCACTGTAATCTGCTAATATGGATCTCTCAGTTCTGTTATGACATTCATGGTTCAAGTGGAAATCATGAACGAGTGTGGTTCTGAAGGCTTCAGGATGTGGAGCTTTTCCAGGTAAGTTCCATGTAGAGCTGCAACGATTGGTCAATCAAAAAGTAACCAGATAATCAATTAACTGTTCAATTAATTTTTTGGCAAATATGCTAAACATTTAATTCTTCCAAGTTCTCAAATGTGACTATTTGCTATTTTTCTTGATCTTACATTATAGTAAATGGAATATTTTGGAGCTTTGGTCCATTAGTTGGACAAAACAAGACATCTGATGACGTCACTTTGTGCTCTAGGACACAGTGATGGCCCTTTTTTTTTTTTTTTAACTGTTTTCTGATGTTTTATAGACCAAAGGATTAAATGATTGATAATTCAGAAAGTAGTTGATGAAAATAATACATGCAGTTGAAAAGGCTAAAAACAAAACAAACAAACAAAAAAACAACAAGACAGCCCTGCATGTCGTTTCATGTTTTTTTTCCCCCCAGCCTTTCTCACCCTTCAGTGCAACCTCCTGTGAGTCAGACAGGTATCTACTTACGCTGTGAATGGACTGTGCTCCGTCTGTACCCTGGGAGACCGATGAGCTGGTCGCTGGCAGCACCGGTCATTTTAGCAGGTGTGTCAAATAGCTCCATAGACACNGGTCGTGCACTAGAGAGGTTCGGGTGGGAACGAGCTGGGGCCAGACTGTAGAAAGTCTCGTCACCTTCGCCGCCGCCTGGGGTTTTCTACAGATCAGAGTTCAACAATCAATTACGGCTACAATAATACCGCAGTGGGAGTGTGGGAATGTTTTGAAAGGGTAAGTTAAAATATTTGGGTTCAGCCATTTGAATGAGTTTTTACACTGCTGGAGTGTATCAAGAGCAGTAGGGTTGGGCGATCGTTTCTATTTTTATATTGTCCAATTGCGGTTACTCAAGATCGCCGATAGGCGATTCATAAATTTATAAAATTTTAAATCTATAAAAGATTTATAAAAGAGTGTGAACATTTTATTCAAAATATTTAAACATAAAAAAAAAAATCATTTTAATAGCAAAGTCTCCTCTGTTCAAACAACTGCTTCCTTTTAAAAGTCGGTGTGTCTGTGCTTGGTGCAACAATATCACAGCATCATGTTCTGTTTAACATTATTATCTTATCTTTAATATCACAATCCAAATCCTATCCATAACGTTAACTACTCTTATGGAGCAGAGCAAAGTTTTGATGAGCAGGC
The DNA here is from genome assembly GCA_003416845.1 of Oplegnathus fasciatus. Classification (NCBI taxonomy): domain Eukaryota; kingdom Metazoa; phylum Chordata; class Actinopteri; order Centrarchiformes; family Oplegnathidae; genus Oplegnathus; species Oplegnathus fasciatus. The sequence goes on along the minus strand of NTHP01000578.1, from coordinate 86,338 downwards.
ATATGGAGAACAGAGATGCGGGGTGTCAGATCCATGGAAAAGAGACAGTTTGTAATTAAGGATTTAAAATTCACTCGTGCTGATTAACGGGGCTCAGCAGGCAGACATGCCGCTCCACCAGAAACATCTCTAAATGCACAGTAGGGCGCAGATTCTACAGATTATTTTCATAACATCTTACTTAGTAAATTAGTTAAAATTACCTTAATATCGGCAAATTAAGAATTGAGTTAAAGAACCAGCTGAACCCTTAAAATGTACAAAGCATTCCAACTTCATCATCATAATGACTATATTTGAGAAAGACTGAGACAGAAACCGTTGTGATTATTAAACTGTACTGTGATTATTTAAACGTAGCGTCTTCAACAGTGTGTGTTATTGTGAACATGCAAAACATGTAATAAGAGTGCAAGTGAGTTTCCTCCACCTTGGTCATGGTGATGTTAATAACCTGCGTGGTCCTGCGTCGTTTGACAGATGAAGTTGGATTTTTCCGGGCTGAATCCAGCTCCATGTTGTGCTCTGTACTGGTCCTAGGCAATGAAAAAGAAAACAAAGATCTCAATAACAGAGTATGAAAAATAAAATAAAATCAGGAAATTGTGTGTATAGGGAAGGGAGAATGGAGAAGGTTCAAGCCAGTCAAAGAATTTCAACTGGTTGAAACTGGTTGTTTACTCTAAATGACAGGGGGACTTCTACATACAGTATGAAAACTGACTTTATTGATTTTGACGTCTTATTTTGCTGAAAGTAATAAAACCTCACAGAAATACAACAAGAAAAACTGAAATCAACCCAACTGAATTTTCTAAACATTATGTGAGTATATGTATATTCACAATGTAATGTAGGGCAGGGAAGGCTGAGCAAAGCGAAGCAATTCAAAGACACTTACATCCACAGTTAGTATACTATATGCTGAAAATAAATTCAGGGGAGCACCCACCACTCTTACTCACTCCTCGTAAAACGGAAAAACCTCCTAAAAAGGTGGCTATTCTGTGAAATACCGAGATTGTCCCAACTGTGTGACATACCTGTTGATCTGTCTGTTGTTTATTGGTGTAAAGTACAGGGTTTCCAGTGACTCTGTATGTAGACCCCGGCGTCTGGCTGCCAAGCGCTCTGAACTTCGAACAAGCGGCGTGCTCGACTCATCAGGCGCTGAAAGTTTCCTGCAAAAGGTAACAAACAGTATTGTGCAAGATTACAATCACAATAGATTCCCACAAATGCCTCTGATGTCATATTTTATGGCTTTTCTACGTCTATTTATTCCTTGTTTCTTTGATGGAGGAGGGGAAAAAAAGCAACTTTCAGGTGTGTCATTAGGACACTAGGAATTTGAGTGTTTTGAGCAGTTTTAAACCACAAAGCATAATTTTAGAGAAGATTTCATGCTTCTTATCTGAGAGGTGTATTACCTTGTGGTGTTCAGAGAATCTTCCAGAGAGCTCTGGTCCAGGCTGTCAGAGCTCACCGTCCTCTTCACTTGTACTCGAGTGTGAACACTTGAGTGTGGGTTGGGAACCTCAAAGTAACACGACTCCTTTGCATTTCCTTCTTTACCGTGAATCTTATTCTGTGCCCGCAGGTTGTGGTCAGCAAAGGCCAGCTAAAAGGTAAACAGATATGGTGATAGAGACCGGGGTCAAATGTAACAAACATGTACCATCAAACTCTGAACTCTAAAAGTTTCCTTCTTTATTTTTACAGTAATTGAAGAGACAGTGTTTCACTTGTGCGTGTTCATGCTCGCTATATTCAGTTCTCCTCATGCATCACAATACAATACCAACCTGTGCCTCCAAACTGGCCACCATGTTCACAAGTTTCTTCTCATTGGTTTGGGCCTTGTCCAAATCCAGTTGAAGCACTTTGTTTTCCATGGTAATAGCCTTTATTTCACGCTCTTTAACCTCTAAGGATTGCTTGAGTTCAACCACCTCCTCTTGGCTTTCCTGGAGAAGCTGCTTCTTGCCATTGTAATGACTCACTGCTTTCTCCATCTGTGGCATTGTGATAATAAAACAAATATCTTAGATGAGTAGTTTGGACTAAGAGACTAATACTGACACCAAACAGATAAACCAACCAAATATGCACAATGAATATAGTGCAGTAACAAAACTGGTTGATTTTACCGGTCAATAAGTAACAAGCAGAAAAAAAATATCTACATCAAACATTTTATAAGATATGTACAGAGACACAAGTAGTAAAACTGACTTGTGTTGTGTGGAAATTGTTTGTGGTCACACCAACCTGTGCCTTGTAGTGTTCTGCAGCCTCCGATTTAGCTGAGAGCTGTTCCTGCAGGTCTCTCTTCAGCACCTCAGTTTCTCCAGCTTTTTCTTTCTCTTTCAAGAGTTTTTCTTTCTCAATTTTTAGCATTTCCAGCTCCTGCTGTCGTGCCGATTCTATTTTACGGGAGGCTATGTTCTCCCTCTCTGTGGCCTGCTTGGCTTGAGTGAGTCTCTCCTTTTCAAACACCATGGCTTCAAGTTGTTTCTCCAGAGCTTTCTGATCTTTTTCCGCCTGGAGTATCCTGGTCATCAGTACTTCTTTTTCCTGAACAAGAGCCTCATTTTCCCTCGAAGTGACAACCTGCAACTTCTGTGCAGCTTGTGTGTCTGCATTTACTGAGACAAGCTGCTGCTGGAGGAGGTCTATCTGCTGAGCAGACTCGTGCTGAGTTTCAAGTAACATCTGCTCTTTAGCCACAAGATTTAGAGAAATGGTTTCCACCTTCCCTTTCAGATTTTGGATCTCATGTTGAAGAACATCTGTCTGTTTGGAGCTCTCCTCCTTTATCTCAGCCAGCATTTTCTCATTGGCTTTGGCTTCCTCTTTTGCTTTTTGAACCAAGTGCGCTTGGGCAGCAACCTCCTCTCTGAGAGTGTTCAGGTTTTGGTCTTTATCAGCTATGACTGTGTTGACAGCAGACAACTCTGTCTGGAGGATCTGAAGCTTCTCCTCAGCCTTGAGGAGGAGGCTTTCTTTCTCACTCTGAGATTCTTGTAGTTCTTCTTCGTGTGAATAAATCTGTTTCTGCAGAATCTCCACTTGTTTGACTTTCTCCTGTAGGTTTTGGAGTGCCTCCCTCTGTTGAGTATTTTCTTGCTGTTGTTGAGCCAACAGATTTTCCTTGGATTGCAGATCCTCCTCAGCCTTCCTCAATGAGGAGCCAACAGTCTCCACCTGTGTCTTTAAACTTTGGATCTCTTGACGAAGCAAATCTGACTGCTCTGAGCTGTCAGTCTTCAGCAGCATCATCTGTTCCTCTTTAGCTTGGATCTCCTCTTTCATCTTCCTCACCTCTTCCTCAGAAGCTGACAGTTGTCGCTGCAGAAGCTCCTTCTCATCAGCACTCTCCTGCTCCTGTTTGGTGAGCACGGCTAGCTGAGTCTGAACCTTCTCCTCAGCCTTTGAGAGGGACGCATCCATATCAGCTAGTTGGTTTTTTAGACATTCGATCTCTTGCTGTAGCATGTCAGAATGTACGGAGCCCTCTTCTTTTAATGTGACCAGCTGTTCCTCGTTAGCCTGGATCTGTTCTTTAAGCCCTCTTATCTCCTCCTCAGAGGTTGTCATCATGTTTTGAAATTTATCTTTTTCCTGAGAAATCTCCATTTCCTTCTCAGTCAGCAGGTTTTCTTTAGCCTTAACTTGCTCTACTGTAGTCTTCAGGGATTCACTCAAACTTTGGACTTGGTCCCTGAGAGACTGGATTTCAGTCTGTAGCACTTCTGACTCTTTGCAGCTCTCAACCTTTAACATGTCTACGTCGCCCTGTTTAGTTTGGATCTCCTCCCTCAGCCGATTAACGTCCTCCTCAAGAGCTGAATTGTGCTTTCTGAGTGCCTCAATCTGCAAAGTGCTCTCCTGCTCCTGCTTGGCCATCAAGTCTTCTTTGGCTTGAACCTGGGCCGTGGCAATCTCAAGAGAATTGCTCACAATTTTTATTTGTTCATTTAGACTTTTAATCTCCTGCTGAAGCAATTCAGAGTGTGTAGAGGTGTCAGTCTTTAGCAGAATTAACTGCTCCTCCTTAGCATGAATCTCTCCAGTTAGCCTCTTCACCTCATCTTGAGATGTTACCATGTGCACCTTGAGTGCCTCCATATCCTGAGTGCTCTGTAGCTGCTGTTCAGCAAACAGATTTTCCTTGGATTGTAAATTCTCCTCAGCATTCCTCAGAGAGGAGCCAAGAGTGTCCACTTGTTTCTTTAAATCTTGGATCTCTTGATGTAGTAGTTCTGACTGCTCTGAGCTGTCGGTCTTCAGCAGCATCATCTGTTCCTCTTTAGCTTGGATCTCCTCTTTCATCTTCCTCACCTCTTCCTCAGAAGCTGACAGTTGTCGCTGCAGAAGCTCCTTCTCATCAGCACTCTCCTGCTCCTGTTTGGTGAGCACGGCTAGCAGAGTCTGAACCTTCTCCTCAGCCTTTGAGAGGGACGCATCCATATCAGCTAGTTGGTTTTTTAGACATTCGATCTCTTGCTGTAGCATGTCAGAATGTACGGAGCCCTCTTCT
>NTHP01000578.1:63591-76440 GCA_003416845.1 Oplegnathus fasciatus | reverse complement strand
CTCTTAATGTTAGTTTAAGCATGCTCATGAAACATTCTTTAAAGAAAACTTAGTGACGTTTGGATTAACATTGGCCGTAAAATCGCCTTATTCACATTTGATGAATATGATAAGTGCTGTGTTGGATAAATTCAAATCCACACTGATACCTGACTGAGGAGGAAGCCACAGTTTGCATGTCCACAAATGTGATTTTCTGTGTGCGGTGGAAGAAGGGGGAATCGTTGTCTGAGAGCGAGGAGACAGTCGACACATTGGAGGTAGAGGTGGTTGCTGATCGCTCAAATATTTCGCGGGAGACAGACAAATCTGAAATTCATGGACATACAGTCATAGTTTGTCAAATCCAAACCAGAAAGCTAGTGTCATACAGAAGCACTGCGTGTGTGACACTAATGTCTGTTAATACGCCACATCATTAGGAAATGGAAGATTAAAAAATTGTGACTTACGTCTCCTTGCCAAATAGGCATCAAGTCCATTGCTCAGATAAACACAGCCCTCGCTCTCCATCACAAAGGAACCAGTTAGGTTTGCTATCTCCCTCTGACAGATAAGAGTAGGAATATATATAAATTGGCAAAGAATTAAATGGTAGCACAACACAACACATGATGAATGAAATGCGATGCATCTCAGTGCTGCACACGAGACACTTCACAGAAAATCAGAAAAACTGCTCTCTGCTTACCTCCACATCGCAGTCCAACGTGTTCAGAGTGCAGCGGTCGTTCATTATGTCATGGTACACGAGCAACAAAAGCACCTGGTAATATCACAAAGAATGAGTTAGAATGGGTCTTTATTTATGTTTGTCTTTATCTTTTTTTTTTCTTTGTCTTGTACCTTGGCAATTTCTACAGTTAGGTTGATGCCATCTCTTATGTTGTCCCAAGACAATGAAGTGCCTTTGGTAGCACTAAATCTGCAATCCCCTAATAAACAAAATAGACAGAGATAGGTTAATTCTCAAAGGACGGCAATATTCAACATCTGTCCGCCTGTGAGACTTAATATAAATGAAAACAGGTGGTGCTATGGGTGTGTTCTTTACACCCTGACATCACTATCTGGCACATTTACAGGTGCAACAGGGCACACTTCAGACCACACCCAACACTGATGCGGGGTGTGGTCAAAAGTACAACATATTTTAAATTTCTAACCAGAAGATGTCAGAAGAAAACGGTGCCTTTAATCTTATCTCAATTTACTCTGAGCCACCAGAAATACAGCATGCCTTTTCCTGTCCTAATCAAAGTCAGATGAGAAAATCAGTATCACTTTCATCCACATGCAGTCAGCACAGTGATAGGTCTGGGGCATGTTAAGACTTTCTTAGCACAAAGACTGGAAGAAGGGGCAAGGAAAAGGTCCAGCACTATGCTAAAGGGTGTGATACTCCACCCAGTTTTAGATGAAACTGTAAATATTTGAAGATATTATACAAACAAGGTAGAGAAACTCACTTTCCACAAAGTCTGCAATGAGCTCGAACCGATCCTCAGTGCAATTACTGAAACAGGAGCTGGATTCCTTTTTCCTGAGATGTCACAGTGGTGAAACAAGAATAAAATTAAGGTTACCTCCAAGGAATGAACATTTACAATAACCCACTAACAGAGGAAGCATGTTTAAAATGTAGCTCAACAGTCATTGCCCTTCCCTTGTTTACACAGCCCAGGCATTTCAACACACTGCTCCAACTTACAGCATATGAACAACTTTCAGTAAGACTGTGCCATCTTGTAAATCGTCGATAGTTATTTCTCGGTCGGACAGCTTTATACTGTTAACCTGTAAAGAGATAGTTTGACAAGCTGGTTAAATAAAACTGCAACCAGAATCAACATATGTGCACTTTATAGCTTAGGTTAATATCAGCTTACCCAGCCGAGAAGAGCCTTAACACCCAAGTTAATCGACATCTTGGCTGACCCTTTATCTCAAAGGGATTTCAACCTGAATGCGACAAAACAAAGTCAAAACAAGCGAAAGCAGCTAACGAATGAGCACATATTAACTTAGTTAGCTGCGCTCATCCACAACTAGCTAATGTAAACTAAGTTAATTAAGTAATTAAAGTTAATGATAACCCTTACTAAACTAGTTAATTTGCCTAGGGAGTGATAACTAACTTAGTGTTAGCAAGGTTAGATTAACATCAGTGTTAACCTATATTCGTTGGCTAACAGTTACTGTAACGTTAACTGTAACTTAGCGAGTGTTATTTAATTCTTAAAGATCAACGGTGATAAAATGTTGTTTCCCAGCAGTGACTCACCTTCAAAGCCAAAGATTTCGTCCAGTTTTTCAGTATGGTATTTATTCTGTAGGGAAGTTCAGCCTCTTGGTCCGACCACACGGAGCTACAGGTATGAAATAAACAGTCCCACGAGAAGTCACACAAAATTCAAAAACGGTTACTGAAGATTGAACCAGCCAATCCGCTGTTACGTTTCGACGCGTCTGGAAACAGGCGGAGTTGATTGGTTTAAAAGCCGGAAGTAAATTAAGTGGTGCGCTCGTTATTGTCGTCGGGGCGCTCGGTTTCGAGGTAGGCGGGGACGAGCCGCTGAAATAAAGTTTAAAATGCAGCCTGTATTCACAATTTTCTGTTCACCATTAAAATGTTTTGTTTTGTTTAATGTTTTTTTGGCGTCAGTAACAGTCAGTTTGCAGCGGGTCAAACCCGTTTAAATATTTGTACTGACTGCCGACTTCGACAACCAGGATGAATTTCGGTGTGCGCCGGAATACATTTAAAATGCGTTCTAGCAAGCAAGAGAAACGTCCAACACACACACACACACACACACACACACACTCACTAATTTATTTAAATTAACAAATTAATGATTATTAGCCAATGTTTATCAATAGTTTTACTCACCAAATGTACTAGAAGCCTGTGGGCAAGCGTAACTTAATTGTAGACAGATAATAGCCTAACTACAAATCCCATAATGTACCCGTTCGTTTCCTTGGAAACAGATTGTTGTGTGTTCGACAGGTAAATGTTTAGCTATCGAAAACACGGGTTATTAAAGAAACTAAGCTAAGCAGAGCTTTAGTTTGTTGTTTTAAGATATTTGTGAGACGTCAACAATTACTTGAGGTAGGTCAATAACTAAAAACTGACCGAAATTGCTCATTTGTGCTTGTGTGGATCTAAAAGTTACCATAGAAATGTGTAGTTTATAGCCTCTGCGTAACATACTGGAACATGACAGTGCGTTATACATGATACATAATGTAAGCAAATTCATTATAATTAAGATTTTTATGTTGTTTTTTAAAACTGTTTGATTAGATTACTGGTGTTTGATGATCCCACAGGTGAGAGAATCTATCACAGGTGTGAATATGTACGGAGCTCCAGTGGATTTATCATTTAAACACATCAGCAGTTTGGCAGGTAGTACACTCTGTCTCTGTCATATTCCTCTAAGGCTTTTCACTCTCTCCTTATGGTACTTTACACTATTGTTTATTTCCTGTATTATTCCTATAACATTATTACAACTCTGTTAGGGACTAATTGTACCATAATGACTGCATATTAAAGCGCACTGCAGTATACTTCATTACAGGATTAGTACACCTTCACTAAACCTTCACTATATACAGTAGCTTGTGATAAACTTGTAAGTATAGGCTGTATTATTCTAATTTAAAATGACATTTTAAGCATTTAATCTACCAAATGAATAACCAAACAGCTCAAGATGATTCCTATAATAACATTTCTTTGTTGTGAATGTTAATGTTGTTAAGTGTTAATGTTAAGTTGGATGGACACTTAATGACTGTAATGCATCATCTTTAGTAAACTGATCAGTAAATTTAATGTGTGCATCATGAGTAAAATGTTACACAAAATCAAACAAATCAACAAGCCAGTACTTGATATTCCCTGTATTTATTTTATTTGCGGTCTCAGACGCATGGATAGAGGAACCCAGCAGCGGTCTGCGGCCTTTAAAGAGAAATTCGGAGACAAAGTACCTAAGCCGCTCCCTGCGTCTCAATAACAACAACATCACAGACCTCCATGACCTCCAGATGACTGTGAACCACTTCCTGGCTGAGCCATCCCAGCTCGCCTGGCTGGACCTTTCCTTCAACAATATCTCCCACATAGATCAAGTAAGCTTCCTCCCCCCATGGCTTGTTTGCACTCTTAGCTGTCTTTCTTCTTTCTATCACAGTCCACCTGCAATATGTGTGTTCATTTATGGGCTTGTGTTGCAGGTTTTGTGCGAGCTGCGCGAACTGCGTGTGCTGTATCTTCACGGAAACAGCATTTTTATTCTGTCAGAGGTGGAGAGGCTGGGAGTGCTACCACATCTGCACACCATCACTCTACATGGAAATGTCATAGAAACCAACAAGGCTTACAGGTGGAGCAAACTGACCCCAAAACACAATCTCACACACATCCTGCTTGGCTGTACAATGTTTGGATGTGAGACACTTTTACCTCTCAGCCACTGTTTTGTGGTTCTTCATAAAAACTGAATGTCAGGGAGCATAGCGACCATAGGCACCCAGCAGTAATCCACAACTGCCGGTAGTTTGCTGAGTACAGAACTGAGCCAAATACAGACAAAGTCAGCACCTCATACTGTCATACACTTCAGAGGTGTACAGTAGAGTGAGGGTTTACTCTTATGATACAGGAGTGTGTGTGTGTGTGTGTGTGTGTGTGTCTATGTGAGACACGAATGCTTGGCAAGTTGCAACAGGTGCTTAGATGCAGATCAAGCTCATATTACATATCCTAGTCTGCATAGCAACACCGGCTACAAACAAACACAGAAAGAGGGGCTGCTGGTTGAAAGTCTATTCTAACAAAGTGATTTCTCATTAATCAACACAGCTTTTTGTATCTCAATTTACATTATTTGTGTGTGTAGCACCAGTAAATTAGAGTTAAGGTCAACTTTTGTTTGCGTAGCCATAGTCCTCTTCAACATTCACTTTTCTGTGCCGACACATACAAAATGTATATAAACTATTTAGTGTGCATGCATGAATTAGTTTTTTGTGCATTTAGGAATCGCGTGATTTCTGCTCTGCCTCGGTTAAAGGCGATGGACTTCAGTGCTGTGACACACCAGGAGCGAGTCATGGCAAAGATTTGGCATCACAGCAGCAACCGCAGCAGGCTCCAGTGTCTCCAGTGACCGCTGGCTCATCTCCATCGTGGTGTGTTGAAACCATGCTTTCATTCAAATGTTACTGCAGGAAAACCTCTAAACTATTGAATGTATTATTACTTGTATATCTGTGGTGAAATCAGCATTGTTTTCATGTTTATGTTTTGCCCATTTTTATCTGCTGAAATGAAGTTTATTATTGGATAGTCCAAAAAGAAGTAATCAAGCTTTAGCCCTCCAAAACAGTCATTAAGTTTTAATAATATGGAGGCAAATGTCACTGAATGATCCTGAGATATTGGCTCTGACATGCTGTAAATTCTGATATTGGTACAAACATGGGTGTGGGTTGTGCAAGATTTGAATATTGTTATGGATTATTGTTAAAAGAAAGTTGCGTACCAGTTATTAATGTTAATGTCTGTCTCTGTAGCATTACTGAACCAACTACCTCCCAGATGTGGATGTTAAGCTTTCTTTAATAAGACACACAAGTGCTTATGTTGAAAATTTTTAATGAATTAATTAAACCAAAAAAAAGAAAGAAAGAAAAACAAAATCTTAAAACTTTTTGGTACTAGCCTAAGATATTACAAACATATTTCAGGTAGTATAATGCATTTGAGTAACAAACAAAACAGAAAAAAAATGCCAAGAACCCATTGCAAAAAGCTCAAATCAGTTGCGTGGTTGAAATAATCACAGCCTTGCAGACCATCCCTTTAGAGACTCCAGAGCAGCTCGCCGTGCTTCCTGCCCACGCATACAGTCACGTGCTCTCCTCCGAAGAGCAAATAAACATTTAAAAACACAAATAAATAATCACAAAAAAAGGTCTTGGATCATTTTATCTGCGGTGGTACATAGATTGTTAACGCTCTTCCACACTGCTACAATGGTTAGTTTCTGATTAATATGAACAACTCAATCATATTACAATCTGCAGCGAAAAGCTTTGTTTAAAAGCTAACAAACGAAAAGCCTTAAAAGTGTTCTTGTGTTTCATAAAAACGTTTGTTATCGCCACAAGATCTGAGCCAATCCTGACCAATTAACTCTCTGCGAAGGGAGGAACTTCATACAATCCATCATCTGTTTTTATATTCAATCAGAAAAGTCTGTACAAAGAAGGCATGAATACACGATGTCTGTCTCCGCACCCTCCACACACATATACACACACACACACACACCCTCCCCCTTCATCTCTGTATGCCTCCACTGCTATTAAATATGTGAAGTTCTGGGATTTGATTTAAAGAGTCTGCCAGCTCATTGCTTTAGTGCTAGAAAACTGCAGAGGACGCATTGCGGTCTGTAAACTCAAGAACTTGCACCCCAAGAAAGCTTCATCTTTTTCCCGCCCACAGTGACATTAGTAGGCCCACCCAGAACGCACCCCCCCTCCTCCTGCTTGTGTTTGCATCCTCACCCACCAGGCGACACCAGCCATCGATCATGATTTGGCCTCAACTGGAATAACAGATTACACACTGGAAAACAAATAACCAACCCGAGTTTTTAAACATTATTACAGTGAAATGTCCAGGAAATTTGCTTTACTGGTTCATGTTTAGGTTGTAGCAAGACATGGTTCTTGGTGCGGGGTGACACCAGAATAGTATTACAACCTCCTAAATTATAATGACATCTCAACCTTAAGAGAAACCATATTCTCCTTATTTTGGCTCCAATTATTACATATGTTTTTTGTTTGCTGTGCAAGGACAAAGACTGAGGAATGGCCAGTATCATCCCAGGATGACAGAACAGAGTTAAAGACATGTGAAGTGTAACTTTAAGCCATGTTGCAAGTTTTTATCCTGGTAAGTGGCTAAAATACTCAACCATTGCACTTGCACCTATGGTACTGTGATACTTTCCATTCTTCCATGCCACAGATTCCTCATTTCTCCTGATCCAGTGGAGACTGTATCAAGTGTATACACCAATAGCCAATGCCTTGTGAGAAAAATCCTACATCTCTGGAGAACAGTCAGGAGTGTGGAGCTAGCCTTGCTTGCCTGTGTATACAGCCTAGGGAAAAAATAAAGATACTGAGACGGCCCTGAAAACCGTCAGATCACCAGGGAGGATGAATGATGATTTTTCCACAGCTGGTTCTGACAAAGCCTGTGATGCACACATAACCTACAGAGGAGGCCTTGTTGTTGTAAATATTAGATCACACCCCAATGGCCCATCTACAGTAGACCATCTTCCATCGCCCATGATGACAATCAGTCACTGACCCATTATTAAGTACACTAAATGACAGCCATAGGGTGCAATCCCACATCGTCTGTCTTTGTAGCAGTTAGAGGCATAGCTAAGAAGCACAAGGACCAAGATGCTTTAATAAAGGGTGGGCTGGAGGGTGAGGATGCAGAAGTGACACAGAGAGAGCGGGATGGGAGGAACAATATGCGGGCCAGAATCGCAGAATCAGGGAATGGCAAACTGGACCACCAGTTCCTCTTTAGCATCCACTTTGATTTGAGAGATTGCACTGTAAGCGTAGGCTGCTATCTTGGACACCTGCATAGAAAGAGGAAGACAGTTAAGAGTTTATGTGGAGTGTGAACAATATCTAAAATACACAGTAAAATAAGACTAGTCGAAAGACAAAAACAGTATCAACAGAGAAGCATTAGATGTCGCCCCCACACACACACACACTGAAATACCACACAGCTACACATGTGGCATACTGTTTCAACAAGGAAACAAGACATGCCAACATATCCTCCATGTGTGCTAGTGTATGATTACCTGCTGAACATCTGAGTATGGCACCAGGTCACTCGCAAGCACTTGGTGGGGCTGGCTGGTGAGGGAGGGGAGAGCGAGGGCTTTCTTCTGGGGCAGACTGTTGCTCAACACAGCCAGCTTTGTACTGAAACAAAATAAAACAAAACACAAGCTTACTGGTGCTGTTGCCCTGTCATTACCTGAGCTGCACTGTTGTATGTATTTTAGCCTAAACATAACTGCTGTGTTTGGTGGAAATCTAGCCACTACATGTCATCGTATCTGAGGTTTAAGGGAGTAGGCCTGCGCTGTTGTAATTTTTGTAGTTGAATCACTTCCCCAACGACCTTCACGAGTCGTCGGGTTGGTGTAGAAATTTCAAACAAGGTTTACAGTTTCATTCTTCCCACCTCCATTTAAGCCAACCAGTACATGTCTTTGGATATAAACCTGGCTCACTTTTTAACAGTATTTACGTCAACTCAACATCTCTTTCCCACCAGCTATAAATGAGTGAGATGCAGCCAACACAACACTGTAAAGCACCATACAGTGCACATACAGCACAAAGTTAAGTTCAGCATCAGCTAAGACTGTCATCATTATATGGCTCTAACAACTAAAATGACCATGCTATCTTTATAGTTTATAGGCTACTGTATGATTCAGCTGATTCAGCTGGTTAATGATAAGCATCTTCACGTAAGCGCAGTACAGGCAGATTCATGTCATTTTGAAAGCCAACTCTTGTCCAAACAGAGACCCACACCCTTCCCATACCCAGAAAACAAAACAGAAATCCTCAGAGGAGCAACAACAAATATTACACAACGGCTCACCCACACACCTGTATTGCCGAGCTTTGTCCATGTATTCATGCTGCTCCATCATGACGGAGTCAGCTGCTGAGACATCAATGATGTTCCTGACAGAGAGGAAATAGTGGCAGGTTTTTTAAAAACACCACATGACTTACTGCTTTATTATTATCAGGAAACACATGCTGAATCTGGCTCGCCTATGGTTGCATGAAGGAGTGTCTTACTGTGCTGTCTTGGTGAGGATGGATGTAAGGAGGGCCTGTTCATCTGTCCGCGCTGAGGGGACACTGGCAGTGATCCAGTCGGTCCCATTTGGGGGTTTGCTGACAGGGTTCGGGTGGGGGATCAGCGGCTTACGTTCATCAGGGTCCTAGAACAGGTCAATCAGAATATAAATAAATTATATCAAAGTTTTCAGCTCATGTTGTGTAGCAATTCAATACAGCAGAAATAAGTGCCAAAGAAATTCACCATGGCATTAAACATGATAAAAACATGATAATTGAGCCTATGAGATGAAGCAATGAAGTACCATGTGACACATTAAAAGTGATTTCACCACTGGATACAAAATACTGAAATGCCACGTTAAAATATAACAAGTGCATGAAGTGACAAAAGCCATTAAACGCCATTCTTCCACTCACAGTAAAACATTAAGGGAGACATAAACATTTGACTCAACCACCGCATGGATGACACATAAAACCAACATTAATCTAATAAAATAGGACTTCTAACTGAATCATTAAACTAATCAAGTTCACACTAATTTGAACTAACTGTACAAAGTTACATTTTCAGACTAAAACATATTATTTGGGTACAACGCAGACAGAAAGGTTAGATATGTATTTCTACTGTACTATTTATGCTACAGTTAATATACGATCAACTTGCGGGAAGAGATTCTGCATGAAGGAAGAACTGACTTGTTTCCTTAAACTATAAATAGCTAGGGATCTTGAGGGTCATATGACATGAAACACATCAAGACCATGGTCTCCAGAATATCAGTCACTTCTGCTGTTGGTGGGTCTGTTTATGTCACAGTGAAGTATTTAGTAATTTGCTCGTAATTCAGTTCTTTACAGATTGCTTTAAAACAATTTGGCTTCAGGTAACAATGTAAGTAGCTGAGCCATAAATGATCATGTGCTGCTAGTCTTAAAAGCGTCTGTAAATAAGTTGCGTTGTTCTTCAAAACATGTTTCTTTGCCTTCACATGTGTACAGCTCTTCTTATCTTATCTATGACCGTTTTTAATCTATGTGCTAACTTCACAGCCTGCCCTGGGCCAGGCCTTTCCCGAAGGCTTCAGCTAGCAAGCTAAAGCTGCTTTTAGGTGTCATATCAGTTTAACTATTAAAAAACGCCATGGCGTGAGCCATTTGGTAACGTCGTCACACATCACTCAAATGTATTTTATGTATGAAACATCCTCGATGAATAAAATAATATCTCGTTCTTTGTTTCTTAATAAAAAACATTGTATTTGTCGGGACAGTTTTAGCCAGCTAGCAGCTAACTACCTGCTCTGTGGTCTCGTTCTCGCTGCTGTAACAGCAACCCATGACAGCGTCCGAGGGGCGAAACTACACAACCCCAGCTTCCGGTTCTCCGTCAGAAACGAGCCGTGTTTATCTTCTCCAACAAAACATAAAACTTCTCTCCTGCGTGGTTTTTACTTTAGCTTCATCTAAAGGTAGGAAGCTACTGTCAACAGCAGCTCCTCGGACGAGCAATCACATGACAGCGGCTCTGGTGCAACAACACAGCGACCACTTCCGGTATTTGAGAGGCGGCTGTGGCCTTCGTCACGTGACGGGGGAAGTTTCAAACGTGAGCTTTGTAAATAAATAAATAAATAAATCATGAGCAAAGGTGGGATAAAAACTAAAAAATACCCGATAATAATATATTAAGATGTAAAAAATAATTAATAAAAATATTTAATAATTAAATTGTCCATTGTTAACAAGAGTCCCATGTTTACTGCATGTCAATGGTTTCAGTAATTTGAGAGAGGAGCCCTTTAAAAGCAGATCTGTAGTTTGTATTGTGCTCATACAGTGCACATTTCTAAATTAAATTGTGTTTAATGAAACTACCACAAATTAACCATAAATATTTCAACATAGGAGTAGTACTGGTTGGCCCCTGGCTCTGCGCATATAATGACACTGCCATGTAAAATTTGCTGTGTGTACCGTACTCAGTGGGAACTGGGACATAACAGGGTGCAGACACAGTTTACAGAGGGCCGAAGGTGGGTGGGCAATCAGGGATCAACAGCAAATTATTGCCCCAGGGCCCTCTAACTTGCATGCTTGTAGAGTGTTAATGGTACAACGAGTAGGATTTGTCAGTTGCTGCTTGTAAACACAACATTCAAAGTTTATAGAGTCCTGCCCCACACACCCTGCACGCTGTTATTGGCTGGGGGCTGCACACCACTGCCCAAAGGCTGATGCCCAAAAACGTCCCGAGCACAGCAAAATAAGAAAATACAGGCAGAGGGCAGGGTCCCTGCAGATACAGACACCGCCTCACACTTCTAGTTGGTCGTAAGTGATGATTGAGAGGGATTATTTTTATGAGTCTATACATAGTTTTTTAGGAAAATCCTACTCGTTATACCTTTAAGATTATTAGTGCATTAACTTGCAATTTTGATACTGGTCATAGTTGTTGTTTAACCTCCACACTATTTTTATAATCTTGAAATTAACATAAAATACATGACTTACTCTGCAAAGTGGCCCACTACAGTCGTACCTGTGACATGCAGTATTAATGCACTGCAGTGTACTTGAGTAAAGTGCCAATTCCACCTGCCCAAGCAGGGGTTTTTTTTCTAAAAGAGGGTAGCAAATTTAGTAAAATGCAAACATTGCAAATGTTTAATCAAGTTCGATCTGTCTAAATTCATAATTGGCTTCTGAGAATCAAATAAACAGCAGCAGGGGAAGGAAACAGGACGAGGCATGTTTCTCCCTGGAAAAAGATGAAAGGGTCTCTGACACCCTTTGGCTGAGTATAATGACAGAGAACCACACACACTGCTTCTCTGACACACTACAGTTACATTTTATTTCCAGTAATTTCACAGTACAAACAGTTAATGTTTTCAAAGCTCTTCATACACCAAAACAGCATCCTATTCTCAATTCTTTTTCAAAAAATGCATGTGATATATGTGGTGTCATCCATAAACTTCACAAAAGAGTTCTCTCTAATGTCAGGGATTGCAGTTGTGGGTGTACAGCATGAACTGGAGGGAGCTGAGCACACAGCCCTGAGGGGCTCCTGTGTTAAACACTGGATCCGAACTGTCTGTGGTCTGTTTGTGAGGAAGCCCAAGTTGCAGAGTGCGGTACTCAAGCCCAGAGTGCTTAGTTTCCCAAATCAGTTTCATGGGGGAGATTGTGTGAATGCTGAGCTGAAATGTAGAAGTCTGGAGTTAAAGAGCCTCAGTCTCACTACTTAAGTGGTCGTTTTAAATTTTCTGTTTTTGCTGTATGTCTTGTTTTATCAGGGCTTAAGATAAAAACATTACACTCTTGTTCATCACCCTGGTTCATGACAGGTAGCCGAAGATCATGAGGCAAACCCTACCTCAGCAGGTTTTTTTATTAAACCCATTCAGCAATTTCAATCTGTATATCATATGTATACTACATTGTGTATCTGGACCAGCAGCCTGTGTCTGTTGGGGTCCTCACTTGAGCCGTGGTCTCAGACCAAACTACAGTTACCCACTCTGGTTTCCAGAGACCATTTAGAGTCTCGGATATATGAATGAATATATATGAATGATTTTTATATTAATGAGTCAATCAGTTTGGCTGTGCAGCTTTATAAACTGATGACGACTCAGAGTGGGAAATCCATTGGTGTTGTGGGACAACCTCTGGATGTAGATGTTTGTAACTTTCCTCTAATTGATTAACGGATTGTAGACGTAACACCGTAGCAGGTAATACTGCATCATATGTGAAGTGAATATAAGAGCGTTGTGTGTTCCTGTTGTAGTTTGAACACTCAGACAAGCTTGAGACATGAAAGGCTGCTGACTTTAGTTTCTCTCAGAGCTGATCTAGTGGTACTTTTCA
>NTHP01000578.1:42073-60748 GCA_003416845.1 Oplegnathus fasciatus | reverse complement strand
GTTTTATCGGCCGTTGGGCTGGTTTTGGGCTGGTTTTGATTGGCCATTGGGCTGATTTTGTCACACAGACCTGGCAACCCTGGTGCAGCCTGTGCCTTTTGAACACTGCCTTGTGTATTAAGTTAGCGTTAAATCCCTGGCGCTTCACTGTCTTTTTATAGTATTTTTTTCTTCCATGCTTACATTTTGATAGAAAGTCACTTTACCCAGTACTGTCACTTTTTTGTCATTCCTCTTTATGAAATAATTGTTTGATTTTATCAAGACATGCATTTTTTTAATGAATAAAATCGGAATAATTAATCGGTTTGATGACTGTTTTGTGATTAAATGAGGTAAAACTTTATAAGATTTATTTACCTTCAGTAGTTTTAGTCAAATATATTCATGGAGCATGTTGAAACATTGGAAGTAAGTAGTGCAAGTGTTCAACAGCTTGCAAACTACTATGTGAAACCTAAATCCAGATGTAGTAGTATTATAAACTAAACTAAATTGTGAATGTACGACAATCGGTGTAAGTTTCCTACAATCTATTAACTCAAGCAGATTGTTATCTGTTTGCTGTTTGTCATCAGACATGAGGACCATCCCTCGTCCATCCATCCATCACTCGTTCATGAGGCAGTAACGTTCAGAGATTATAATCTTACAGGGCTGCAGAGTGTTTATATTTTAATTGAATCAGCAGCTGNAAGTTATCTGAACAAAACACAGAAAATCTGTTACAAGGACTGATGTGATAAATCCTGTTCTGGTTACAAAAAGTTATTGTCCATAAAGATACACCTTTATATTGTCTTTACAGGACAATATATGGATCCAGAAATTCATAAAATATGATGTAGTGATTATGAAATTATTACAACTAATGTGAAGACTTGCCCAGTAGACCTTTTTCATGGCAAACTTATTGACTTGTCATAGCAAGAAGAGCACAAGTAGAGCTAATATTGTTAATGATGACTGATAATGTTTCAAATAAGTGTCCCAGTCAGCCAGCTCCAGAGAGCAAGTATGCACAATGCCAGGATCCTGAAATGGACACTAATCTAAATGGAGTTCAGCCATCAATTCATATAATTATGCATTACAGTACTAACTACTATAAGATACAACTATATATGCAGGAATTTCATTTTTTAAGATTTATTTTTTTCACACTCAAATTCACACCTACGGGCAATTTACAGTAGCCAATTAACTTAAAGTGCATGTCTTTGGACTCGTGGGGGGAAACCGGAGAACCCGGGGGAAACCCACACAAAGGCACGGGAAGAACATACAAACTCCACACAGAAAAGTCACCAGCCGGTAGGCAGGTTGTTCCTGTGAGGCGACTGTGCTAACCACTGCACCGCCGTGCCCGCCTCACATGACACAAATGAGGGGGGGGTGAAGGGGGAAAGTGATGGGGGAAAGTGATGGGGGAGTGAGGGAGAGAAAGTGAGGGGGGAGTGAGGAGGAGAAAGCAAGGGAGAGAAAGTGAGGGGCAGGTGAGGGAGAGAAAGTGAGGGAGGGGAAGTCAGCTCAGGTCCCTCAGTTGGATGTGGACCTCTTCCACTTCTGAGGTTTCCTCAACCCCAGAAAGTGGCGGGCTCTTTTCCAGACTGAAGCCCTCTCTGGGAGATTCTCCTCAGAGACCTGAGCCTCCTCCTGGAGTGTGAGGGCTGGTGCATTAGGGAAGGTCTCCTCCTGCTCACACAGCATCTCCTCTGAGACCTGAGCCTCCTCCAGGAGTGTGAGGGCTGGCGCATTAGGGAGGGTCTCCTCCTGCTTATAGGGCTGGTGCTCCCGCTTGGCGATCTTCCTTCGGGGCCGGTAGTCCTCTCTCTCAGCCTCGAGCTCAGTGGAAAGCTCGAGGTTGAGTGAGATTTGATTTGAGAGCTGATTTTTCAGCTCCTCCAGCTCTCTCCAAAAAACCGCCTCCTTTTCAAGGGCGTTTTGCTGCAGGATGTTATTCTCCTCCGCCATCTTCTGACGGAGGGCTTCCTGCTCAGCCCTCAAATTATGGATCAGACGCAGGTCCTCGGCCACCCTGTCTGTGTGAGACTTCCTTTCATTTAGAAGTTCACGCTGAAGGGTGTCAGCCTGCTGTCTGACAGTGAGGACATCACATTCAAATCTTCGGATGTCCTCATGGTGCAAAATGTTGACCCTCTCCTGTTCTTCTTGGAGAAGCTTGCTCTTCTCCCTCTCAGTCTTGAGCTCAGTGGAAAGCTCGAGGTTGAGTGAGACCTGATGGCTGAGCTGATTTTTCAGCTCCTCCAGCTCTCTCCAAAAACACATCTCCTTCTCAAGGGCATTTTGCTGCAAGATTTTGAGCTCCTCCGCCATCTTCAGACGGAGGGCTTCCTGCTCAGCCCTCAATGTCTGCATCAGACGCAGGTCCTCTGCCACCCTGTCTGCGTGAGACTTCCTTTCATTCTCAAGCTCACGCTGAAGGGTGTCAGCCTGCTGTCTGACAGCCAGGACATCACTTTCACACCTTCGGATGTCTTCGAGGTGTGAAGCGTTGACCCTCTCCAGTTCCTCTTGGAGAAGCTTGTTCTTCTCCCTCTCTGCCTGGAGCTCGACTGTGAACCTCTCCTGGCAGAGTAAATGCGCCACCTGCAGCTCCTCGTAATCTCTGTGGAGGTCTTTCTTCTGCTTCTGCCTGGTGGTGTCCCTCACCTGAGTGGCAATCTTTGCAGTGCTGAGAGTTTCTGCATTGCTGTATTTCTGCAGTCTCTCCAGCTCCCTCCTTGTTTCTTTCTCCCTGTTGATGTACATCTCTTTCAGGGATTTCTGCTTACTCAGCTGTGTTTTTGTCTCCTCCAGCTGTTGACGAAGCGCATCGCACTCCGTCATGTTGTTCTGCAGGGTCCTCCCTGTGACCTGCTGTCTAGAGGTCCTCCTGTTTCCTCTTGGGTCCCTCACTTGCTGCATTTTCTTTGGCTGGTAGAATCAGTCCCAAAGTAATGCTGCTGTCTAATGTTGCAGTTGGTCTCTGATGAACAGATGTCGTCTGTATCAGTGGTCTGCTCTGTTATCTCTTGATCTCTCTTCTCTTTCTCAAAGTGTTGTCACTTGTTGAAAGGTTTGAAATGATCTGACTGCCTCAACAGCTACTGCCTTATATATAAAGACCTGCTGATGTCACAGTGATGATGTCACTCATAGAATGGAATTATTCCTTTGATCTTTAGAATTCCACAGTTCAATTTCTTCTTCTTTTTTTCTGCATGTCTACATTCAAAATCACAATCTGTGATTCAAATGTAAACACAATGGCTGCCCCAATAACAATGTTCTTTTTCATCTATAAGTTCAACTCCTCAGTGAAATTCTTACAAAACTAGTGGATTAAAAAGCATGAATTTGAATGTCAATATCTGTTAACTCCTGTGTGTGATTTTATTTTTCAATGATTGACCTTCTGGGAGTCATTCCAATGTTCCCAGGGTCCTATGTTCCCCAGATTTTATGGTACATAATGAGAACATGACAAAGGGTCCTATGTTCCCCAGTTCTACATATGTGCTCTCCCAGGGTCCTATGTTCCCCAGATCTCTAGCACATAATGGGAACCAGAAAAAATTGTCCCCCAGCTCTGTATTGGCTTAATACGACATGGGGCTTTTATGGGAACTCATCAAAGGGGTTTTCTGTTCCCCAGCACTGCCGTATGGCTCTCAATATAATAGGCCTACATTTGAGGGAACTTATCAAATGGTTGGTGTCATGGAATCCTTTGGTGAAAACTAGCCTTGTATACATGTTTTTGAATCTAACTCTCACACTTCACATCTGCCTTCTAGCTGATATAAAAAAACATGACATCATGACTTAAGTATCTAATTTAATCCAGTTTGTTTTTGCCTCCAAGTAGCATATGCTAGTTTATTTTTTTCTGCATTTGTGTATTGTTGATTTTGAACACCATTTTCTGTTTAGCCTTNGTCTGTATCAGTGGTCTGCTCTGTTATCTCTTGATCTCTCTTCTCTTTCTCAAAGTGTTGTCACTTGTTGAAAGGTTTGAAATGATCTGACTGCCTCAACAGCTACTGCCTTATATATAAAGACCTGCTGATGTCACAGTGATGATGTCACTCATAGAATGGAATTATTCCTTTGATCTTTAGAATTCCACAGTTCAATTTCTTCTTCTTTTTTTCTGCATGTCTACATTCAAAATCACAATCTGTGATTCAAATGTAAACACAATGGCTGCCCCACCAACAACATTCAAAACAGGTTTAAAACCTGCTATTAATCCCAGACCAGTTGATAGGTCTAACACAACATCGCACAGCAGGACTGTTTTTATTAATGATCAGTTGAGAACCACAGAGTGGGATAGTGGGAACTGGTTTACACGTCTGCCACCATTAAAGAACTTCCACCATGTTTGAAGGTAACATTGTTGCTGGCTAATGATCATTTCTTTGATTAAAGGGCAATATCACATAGTAGATGGACAAACAGGTTTTGTTAATAAACCCATTCAGCAATTTCAATCTGTATATCAATTTTCAATTGAACTGAAAAGGCTTTATTGGCATGAAAGTTTCAAAAACAATTTGTCCAAATATTTGGACAGTACCAAATAACAGTAATATGAACGTTAACACAACATTAAGATTGACATATTAATTATATATATATACAATATATCCTATGCATGTATTTGTGTGTGTGAGGGCGTCTGTGTGTGTGTGTGTGTATGTGTGTGTGTGTGTTGTGTGTGTGTGTGTGTGTGTGTTGATGAATGGTTTATGTTTAGGGACGGATGAAGGCATACAACAGCCATATTGAAATGAATATCTGGATAACAGTAATGTTATGGAACACTTGTAGGAACAGAGTAATATCACAACAACCGTGTGTATGTGTGTGTGTGTGTGTGTGTGTGTGTGTGTGTGTGTGTGTGTTGAAGGCTGGATTATGGACCGAGCCAGTGGGGCCAATGCATGAATGTATTATTCGAACTGGATACGGTGCCGCCGCTCTGCCTTGCTTCCAATTTTTTCCAGTGGCCACTTGCGGTATTGCAACAAAAAATCCCCTGCGGCACAAAAAGCATTTTCCCCACAGACCACCACTGTAAAAGAGACATCTGTAAAACTGTTGACAGGACACCTCCAGCTATAAACATGGTCAATTATTACTCTTTGTATATTTTAAAGCCACGGAGGTTTAATCTTTGTAAAAAATTTTCCAAAGCCCAGAAAAGTCATTTTTTTTCTGAATGACGTCACCGCTGTGGCTTCGCTCGTTCTCATGGGCAGGCTGGGCCAGAAGCACGATGGGAGTAACACTACTGTGGCAGTGGGCCACTTCCCCCGGAAGTAAACCCGGAAGCTAGAAACTTTTTTAGCGTATGCGCCAGGCGAGCAATTCTATTGGATTGAAAAGGCGCCATCTTGGGATCCGGTATCCAGATAATATAATACATCCATGGGCCAGTGCCCCGGGGCATCGGACTGCCAGGGGACCTCCAAGCCTCAGGCCACGTGCGGCGCGTGGCCCATGGCCCAAGACTTCCAAAGGAAGTTGAACGCCAGGGACCGCTGACCACTAGGCCCCCTGGTGTTTAAAATGTGAACTGACCACTACTGCCCCCAAGACCCCTCTGCGCTTACAATGTGAGGGCCCCCAGACCACTTGTGGTTTATAAGTAAGCTGACCACTAGGGCCCCTGGGCCCCTCAGCACTTACAATGTGAGGGCCCCCAGACCCCTTGGGGTTTAAAAGTAAGCTGGCCACAAGGGCCCCTGGGCCCCTCAGCGCTTACAATGTGAGGGCCCCCAGATCCCTTGGCTGGCCCCCAGTCCTGCTGTCCAGTTGCCGGGCCAACCTCCAGAGGGGATCCGTTTTCGTCGTCGTTGGTGTCCAAGGGGGTTCCACCTTCGCCATCGGCCACCAGAGGGGCTCCACCATCTATTAAAGTACCTTTTATCTGCATCAGCTCTGCATCTGACCTCTGCATTTGGGTCCTATCCTGCCTTTAGTCTGAACCGCGACAGTATTACTTTATTTTCCAGGTTTGAAACCTAAATGGTGATCTGAAAACTAGCGCGCAAATGTTGGGAAGAAAGTTCTGAAACACTGAAACTTTAAAGTTTTGAAAGGGCGAATCTTTATTTTGAAACTTTTGCTGATGCCCATTTGCACCCACTTTTCAGACATCTGCCCACACAGTTGTGAGCTTGCAAGTCATGTGATTTCTGGCAGCGTTGTCTCGTAGCACTCTAAAACTCTGAAACAAACGGTCTGAAAAAAAAATCCTGGAGGCAGGGGAATTTGCTCTTAACCTATGTGCAACTTGCAGGTTAAATTTTTTACGAAATGTATACTTACTTATACTTGTCTGAAAATTACCATTTGAAAAGTGAATGCAGGATTTTGCACAGAGAACCATGCATCCTGTTCACGCATCCATTTAATCCCACCTAACCCGGTAGGCTACTTTCCAATATGGAAAAGCGAGGTGGGGGGGCTCCAAAAGACATGCCCAGGGGCCTCATGGGACCTTGATCCGGCCCTGTGTGTATTTCATAGACTGTATACAAAGATGGACGACATGACAGCTCCTCAAAAGTGAAGCCCAAACATCTCGATCGCCCCCTGGTGGCTGGCTGCAGTATAGGTCATAAATCCCGCCCCTCCAAGTCAAAGTAGCTACACGTCAAATAAATTTTTCCCAAAGATGGTTTCTGTCATTTTAGGTAGTTCTTATCACGCTGATGTTTGTTCAAGTGTTCATTTATCTGATAAGTTTGGTTTTAATTAGTTATTTGATGCTATAAAAATGGGGTGAAACGTCTTGACAGCTGTCAATCACAGTGAAGTAGTTGCGGTGGCACCTGCAGATGTATTTTCGGGAATTGAATGTAGAGTAGGAACGTCGAGAGGAGATGTAACTGTAACTTTAGCAGGTGATCGTTAGCTAGCAGTTAACTAATTATTGACTATCGATTGAGTCGGGCAGGTGTATGAGCGGGACCCCTATACCACAGCTCCATTCCCCAATCACAACTGCCAGACTCTGGTCCCAAATGACGTCACCAGCGCAAGATGGCAGCGCCCATGTCCAGGATATTTTGGCTTTTGTACAGTGGGAGTACGTGGAGATGCGCCATCCATCTTTATATACAGTCTTTGGTGTATTTGTGTGTGTGTGTGAACGCATGTGTGTGCTGTGTGCTGTGTGCGTCTAGGTCATTCACTGTCCCTCAGGTTGTGCAATGTTGATACTTATTGGGCAGCAAGATATGCCCTGTCTCCTTCTCCTAAGAGTATTTTTAATGTTGAGAGGTCATTAAGCTCTTTGAAATGTGAAATTACAGAGATGAACTTGTTAAAGTAAATGTTACTTATTTCACTGAAAGTTTTACTTTGTAGGAGGAAGTGCATCTCTGTCTCAGCCTCACCTGTCAAACAGTGACCACATGTTCTGTTTTCTTTTGGTTGCCATGATTTTTTGTGTCTTCCTGTTTCGACTGCCAATGTGTGGTCACTGAACCTGTACCTGGTCAGGATCTGTCTCTGCTTTCTATCTCTGACGGTAGAGAGATATTCTGCCAATTCATAATCTCTTTCTAGGACCAGATTAACACTATAATCTACTTTGTCTTTTAGTTTCTTCTTTCCAATATTCCAAATAGATTTCTTCACATTGCGTTATAATTTGGTTTACTCTGATTGGTGTTTGGAAAGCAGTGTAGTTGTGACATTGGTCAGAGTGTGCCTGAGAGGGGGCAAAAGTGATTGACAACTATTGATGAAATTAGTTTTTGATTGACAGATGATTGTGAGCCTCTGATTGGCCAAATTAAAAAATGATTGACAGTTACCCTGCCAATTCAAAGTCTGCAGTCTGCAGACACTCTGAAATTTGGGACAGGGGAGTTGGAGGTGGGCGTGATCACGTGGCCACGCCACATTATATTCAGTGTCAACGAACAGTAAAACACATGAAAGTCAAACCTCAATGCTAAATGTATTAATTTTGGTCTACTGTCTGTCATTGGGAAAAAGAAACACAATGACTATGTTTCTCTGTCTGTGTGGCAGTGTGTAAATCATTATCCATTACATAAAATTCACTTTATTTTACTACTACTGCAGTGATCTGTCTCAGTGACACACATGTCAGATCACTCCTTCTCCGTGGCTGCCTGCAGCTACACTTCCCCTGTCCTTGCGACTGCAACTTCTGTTTTATTTTAAAAAAGAATAAATTCAGAGCAGAATTACAAGTAAAACACAGACGGGTGACAAATTAAAGGAAAAACCTGAATACTTGACCCCTACAGTGAGGGGATCCGGTGACTCTGTTATGCTGTGGGGAGCATTTTACAGGCATGGTTTGGTCCACTTGTCCCCTTAGAGGGAAAGGTCACTCCAAATCAATACAAAGTGGAGTGATCACCTTTATCCTACGATGAAACATTTCTATCCTGATGGGAGTGGCCACTTTAGACACTTTATGTTGGTTTTTCCTTTAATTTGTCACCGTCTGTATATTTCAAACATAACTACATATTGTCTCTAGAGCAGCAATAGTAATGTTTACCTCAGAAAGTCACTATATAAGCTAATTACTCACTGGAAACAAACAGTATTCCTGAGTTCAGTTGACTCACAATGTTTAACATTATACCTAGTTCAGTTCAATTTTACGGCAGTCACTCACATTTTCATGTTGAAACAACTGAACCAATGACTCAAACGGGTGGCTTAATGTTAAATGTCAGAAGGATTAAAATGTATAGAATAATTCAGAGTAACATGAGACTCTAACTCTAATAATTTGTTATTAATATTATGAAGATCAGTCACAGACAGTGGTGGAATGTAACTAAATACATTTACTCAAGGACTGTACTTAAGTACAAATTTGAAGTAATTGTACTTTACTTGAGTTTTTTCATGCCAATTTCTACTTCTACCCCACTACATGTCAGAGGGAAATATTGTCTGCACTACAATTAGACAGCTTTAGTTCTTAGTTACTTTACAAATTAAGATTTTTGAATGCAAAACATATGAAGAGCTTATAAAATATGATGTTTTGTTATAAACTCCTCAACAGTATACATGACAAGTACAGCTGAAACTATTTATTTTTAATAATTTGGACTGGTTTGGACTGTTGGTCGGACAAAACAAGCATTGTGAAGGTGTCACTTTTACAAACCAATCAGTTGATTAATGGAGAAAATAATCAGCAGATTAATCAATAATGAAAATAATCATTAGTTGCAGTCCTATAAAAATAGTCCAAAATGAACACCACCTCAACCAACTACAATAGCAAAATTCTGCTTTTACATTAATGCATGAGTAATAATAATCTAATATATAATAGTATAACAGTCACAGGGGACATTTTTCTGCATTGAGTATGTAACCCAGGTCACAGAGAGTTAACAAAACAACACGGAAGTGCCTTAGCCAATCAGAATGCAAGTCCACAGCACCATAGGCTGGCTAGACAGCATACCCTAGTCAGACGCTGGGTGACGCTGTAGGAAGGGGACCTGCGGCTGAAGGGTAAAAATGTAATAGTCCAGGCGATATGTGCCAAATTTGAGGTGATGTTCACTTTTTCATAAAAGCATGAAATGTGGTACACTTGTACACTTTGGGGCCCTGAATATTTTCAGAAATGGAGCTATCGCAAAAACACCTTGTGGCAGCCAGTTTACTTTCTGCTATTACCGAATGATGTATTTTGCATCATATCTCCTGAACTAAACATGATAACACAGAAAAGGTGATGTCTAACCGTGCAAACCATACCCGAGTACACATGAACTGTACTCTAGACCACTGTTTCAAGTGGACTCGAATACGGATCAACAAACCGTGGCTGGGTACAGTGCGCAGTGTCCACACTAATCAAACGTACTGGACTTTGTGGTCAAGTGTGCGCAGATCCCTGATGTGAAAGCCTCCCAAGCTGTAGGAGCTTACAAACACATTTTTTAGATATTTTTATCATAAATTCCTCCCACAGTGGTGGCTGCACTCTCTATTATCTGGTTTGAAACAGGTCGAATGACATTAACAATACGTTATTTATGATAGCCTAATCAGTGCAATAGACCAGTGAAAACACATCAATAATTACATATTTTACAAAAAACGAACAGGACATTTTTGCGTGGCAAGAGTTGCTCAGTGACATCCCCTGGGTGACATCCACTGGCCAGAGAAAAACAGAGAGCAACACAGGAGCACAGAGGGCTCTGTTGAAGTGCAGGACTTTTCCCCTCCAGAATCCCCTGAAGACATTAGTGTGGTGGAGGACCATGGGGGTCCCGAGGGGCTCTAGCCCCAGTAATGCCCAAAGGCGGAGCCAAGGCAATGCAGTCTCTGAAAGGTTGAACACGTAACGTATGCGAGTCTGTTTACGGAGCAGCTGCTACGCTTCCACTATAATCAATAAATCTCTGAGTGGTAACGTAACGTTACTCAGAAGGCTAATGTTAGTGAACACTGAATAAGTTGTAAAGCACTGTAATTATGATGATGAGTCTTGATCAGCATGCATTTGAAAATGAGCGGACTTCCCAGACTCCCAGTCAAGTGCGGGCTGGGGGAGGCGGAGCCGCCCACCTCTGATTGGAGACCGTTAACACTCTTTTTTATATAAATGTCATGACACAGAGAGGTCCCAACCGGTCGACTCTATCTCATCACCGGCCTCGCAAGGCCAGGGCTGATTTTAAACAGGAAATGAAGTGTTGAGCGGTTTTCAACCCATAAAATACCCATTTTTATATATTTTATGTATATGTCAATATTAACACCAGCATTGAAGTGTTTCATCACAGTACAGTCACATCATTCAGTTTACAGCTCAAAAAACATGTTTAAGTGTGCAGTACCTTTTTAATTACATCATTACTGTCGCACAATTAAAACGTGCCAGATCAATATCGGCTGATGGACCATTCATAATAAATACCGGCATGCATTTTTGTGATAAATACATTTACACTGAGTGTATTTTCCCAAATTAATAAATATAAAGTACTTTGTGGCCGTTTGTGTTGTGATGCGCTGCTCTCTCTCTTCTCATCCATCTGTTTGTCTTTCAGCGCAATGCATGATTGTCATGGTCCATGGCCGTACCCATACTTATTCCCAGTGTTTCCTAGTGTTTCCCCCTCCCTGTGTTCCTTGTGATCCCGTTTGTCTCTCTTGTGGTGTTCTGTGTTGTCTGTCATGTCTAGTTCCCTGCACTAGTCTCGTCTTTGTCTGTTTTCAATTTAGTCATGCACATTTCCTGTTTTATTTTGTAGACTTATCTCTCCTCTCTCGGTTGTGCACTACTCACGATGCGTTGTGGGATACTTTGAGTCCACTATATAGGGTATAATAATTCTCACTATACATTCGGACAGCACTACAAAATGGCGAACTCACTATATAGTGGACTATATAGTGAGTAATGAGTGATTTCGGAGACAGCCTGGGTGAATTAGCTGACGTTATCCACTCGAGACAGTATTTTGCTACGTTAGCTAGCTAGCAATTCATCTGCGTTAGCAAGCAAGCTAGTGTTAGCTAACATTAGCCAGCTAAAACTACAATATCACAATATATTTCACATGCTTTGCAGTAATGTTAGCCTTCCTGTCTAATAGGAAGACAGCCAGCTTGGGGTCAGTTTTGATCCCCAAATGCAAACGAAGGTCCCTCCATGACTCGAATGCCCTGCCGATGTTGATCTATGTATGTGGATGTGTGTGACAGGAGTTGCTCCGTGACATCCCCTGGCCAGAGAAAAACAGAGAGCGACACAGGATCACAGAGGGCTCTTTTGAGGTGGAGGACTTGCGCTCCAGAATCCCCAGAAGTGGACATTAGTGTTATGGAGGGCCATGGTGGTCCTGAGCCAAGCCGTACCAACTCGAGCCATTAGCTCCAGCTCCAGTAATGCCCAAAGCCGGAGCTCTGCCGAGGCAGTGCAGTCTCTGACAGGCTGAACGTAATGTATGCGGACCGTTGGCAGAGCGGCTGCACTATGCTTCCAATCAATGAATCTGAGTGGTAACGTAACGTTAACGTTACGTTAGAAGGCTAATGTTAGCGAATGTTGGAATAAGTTGTAAAGCTCTGTAATTATAAGGAGTCTTGATCAGCATATATTTGAAAATGAGCGGACTTCCAGACTCCCACTCAAGTGCGGACTGGGGAGGTTAATATGAATTTCATGATGTAGAGAGGTGCAACCGGTCGACTCTATCTCATCATTGGCCTCGCAAGGCCAGGGCTGATTTTAAACACAAAATGGCGCGTTGAGCTGTTTTCTACCCATAAAATGCCCATTTTTATACATTTGGAAAGAAATGTCGATATTAACAGCATTGATGTGTTTCACATCAGTACAGTCATATCATTCAGTTTACAGCTCAAAATACGTTTAAGTGTGCAGTACCTCTTTAAACGACAGATAAAAAATTATATTTCAACCGGAGGCCATGCAATCAGCCGGTTCCGAACAGGTATGTGTTGAACGGGCACTGCACTAGTTTCATCCCCAAATTTAGCCCTGCTGACGTTTTGAGCATGGATGAAATAATAATTATAGACTCGACTATCCAGCACTGCATCATTGGCAGTGGTGGCATGTAACTAAGTACGTTTCCTCAAGTACTGTACTTAAGTACAAATTTGAGGTACTTGTACTACACTACATTTCAGAGGAAAATATTGTACTTTTTACTTCACTACAATTATCTAACATGTTGTTATAAATTAAATTCCCCAACAGTATACAAGACAAGTACAGCTGAAACTATTAGTCAATTAATCAATTAGTCTATTGACAGAAAATTGGCAACTATTCTGATTAAGTCATTCATTTCATTCAAAAACATAAATGGAAATGAATTCCAGCTTCACAAATGTGAGGATTTGCTGCTTTCCCTTTTAATTATTTTAATTTAATTTTAATAATTTGGACTGTTGGTTGGACAAAACAAACATTGTGCAGCTGTCACTTTTACATACCAAACAATCAATAGATTAGTTTCTAATAGTTATTCTTAATGCCTGTGGTCCGATTCCTATGTAAAGGACTCCGGACGTTTTTACCGGTAAAATCCAACAGTTGTGATGTTTATGCACGCTCCGAAGTGCCTTGCCTCTCTTCAGCTCATTTTCAGTACATTTTCCTTACATATTTTTTACTTAAGCAACATTTTCAATGCAGGACATTCACTTGTAACAGAATAGTTTTAGACTGAGGTATTAGTACTTTTACTAGTAAGTAAAGGATCTGAATACTTCCTCCACCACTGGTTACAGATGGATAAAATTGACTGGCTCTGAGGATGATATAAAGGGGGACTGCCCATTGTTCCCACAGCCCATTAGTCTGACACCCCAATAGTACGAAAAATGTTGCATTGGACCGAAAGCCCATCTGTCTGACAGCCTGTAATGGAGGGTGTTCAGGTTAACTGCAGGGAGAGTGTGTACTTTAGGATAAATGGGCCGTCGGAGCAATGGCAATTTGTTTTCAGAATAACAGGCTGTTGGGCACATGGGCTGTCGGATTAATGGGCTATTTTTAATACAGGTCGAATGACATCAATCATCCATTATAGTCTAATCAGTGCAATAGTGAAAACACATCAATAACTTCCATATTTTACAAAAACTAACATTTTTTAATAACTAAAACCGGGAATTATAGCCTACATAAGTGGTTTGATAAGAATATTTTTATGGATTCAGAGAGTAAAAAGAACTATTGATTTACTAAATTGTGTCAACTAACTGGTAATTTAATAAGAGGGTTCGACAAACGACAGTACTAACCACTGCACCGCCGTGCCCGCCTGACATGGGGTGGGTAAGGGGGGAGTGAGGGAAGGAAAGTGAGGGGGGGAAGTGAGGTAGAGAAAGTCGGCTCAGGTGCCTCAGTTGGATGTGGACCTCTTCCACTTCTGTGGTTTCCTCAGCCCCAGAAAGTGGCGGGCTCTTTTCCAGACTGAAGCCTTTTTTTGTGGCTCTGGGAGTTTCTCCTCAGAGACCTGAGCCTCCTCCTGGAGTGTGAGGGCTGGTGCATGAGGGAGGGTCTCCTCCTGCTCACACTTCATCTGCTCAACGACTTGAGCCTCCTCCAGGGGTGTGATGGCTGGTGCATGAGGGAGGGTCTCCTCCTACTGCACAGCATCTCCTCAGAGAGTTGAGCCTCCTCCAGGAGTGTGAGGCCTGGCACATTAGGGAGGGTCTTCTCCTGCTTATAGGGCTGGTGCTCCAGCCTGGTGATCTTTCTTCAGGGCAGCCGGTAGTCTTCTCTCTCAGCCTCGAGCTCAGTGGAAAGCTCGAGGTTGTTTTGCTGCAGGATATTGTTCTCCTCCGCCATCTTCTGACGGAGGGCTTCCTGCTCAGCCCTCAAATTATGGATCAAACACAGGTCCTCGGCCACCCTGTCTGCATGAGACTTCCTTTCGTTTTGAAGCTCATGCTGAAAGGTGTCAGCCTGCTGTCTGACAGTGAGGACATCACATTCGTATCTTCGGATGTCCTCATGGTGTGAGAGGTCGACCCTCTCCTGTTCTTCTTGGAGAAGCTTGTTCTTCTCTCTTTCAACCTCAAGCTTGTTGAGTGAGATCTGATTGCTGAGCTGATTTTTCAGCTCCTCCAGCTCTCTCCAAAAACATGCCTCCTTCTCAAGGGCGTTTTGCTGCAAGATTTTGAGCTCCTCCGCCATCTTCTGATGGAGGGCTTTCTGCTCAGCCCTCAAGTTCTGGATCAGATGCTGGTCCCATGACACCCTGTCTGCATGAGACTGTCTTTCGTTTTCAAGCTCATGCTGAAGGGTGTCAGCCTGCTGTCTGACAGTGAGGACATCACTTTCACACCTTTGGATGTCCTTGAGGTGTGAAGCGTTGACCCTCCAGTTCCTCTTGGAGAAGCTTGTACTTCTCCCTCTCTGCCTGGAGCTCAACTGTGAACTTCTCCTGGTGGAGTAAATGCGCCACTTGCAGCTCCTCGTAATCCTTGTGGAGGTCTTTCTTTTGCTTCTGCCTGGTGGCGTCCCTCCCCTGAGTGGCAATGTTTGCTGTGCTGAGAGTTTCTGCGTTGCTGTATTTTTGCAGCCTCTCTAGCTCTCTCCTTGTTTCTTTTTCCCTGTTAATGTACATTTCTTTCAGGGTTTTCTGCTTATTCAGTTGCTGTTGTGTCTCATTAGCATTAGCTAACGTAGATTTGAGTTAAAAGTTCACAAAGCCCCATTTGGACGGGATTTATTTCTGTTTGGGAGGTGGGGTGATTTTAGCATTAGTTGCCTGCCCTGATCAGTGATTTTAATCCAGTCCTGAACGCATATGTAGGTAATTTTTCACCCCTCTGCAGTAATAACTGCAGGTGAAATGACCTTCTTTTCAGTGAACTCCCTGGTTCTCCTGTGATTTAAATCCCATCCCCATACGTCCATTTATTTAAAGTGGACCTCTGAGTTTTTTCCGCGGGAAGGTCTGCCCTTCAACTTAAGTGTTTTTGCTAACGATAATCTAATAGATGGAAACATACTTGCATACTAAAGCTGCCCGCACATGATAAGAAATTTGTTCTTCACTCACCGCGAGGTAGGGCGCAGAGGCAAAGCGCAGCGCAGGTATACGTCATGTTTCTATGTAACAACATGACGGGATTTACTGTTGCTATGATAACATTTTCTGGTCACCGACTGTTCATGTACCTGTGCTTGTGATACGAAGCATAGCCCCTGTCACTGTGTCTGTCTAGCATAGCTTACGTACATAAACAGCTAAGCTAACTTTAGCATTGGATTTAGCTAAGTCCGTAAACTATATGCCTATCTATGCCTGTCTTTACCTGTTGTCTCTGTAGCTAACTGGTGGTACACACTGAAAATACCCTGTTTCGTTAAATTGTGAATCGCTGTTTGTTTGAAATGGAAAAACAAAATGCTTTTGGGTGTAAAAACAGGTGAAGCACAGACACTGTATCAATATATGGTGAGCATACCACCTGTCAATCAAAGATGTGGCATGTTATCCTATATTTAACCTAGGTTTTCTAAACCACCATGCCAAATCTATGAATGACAGCCTTAAAACAAAGAAAACACTCACCATCATGACATGTTAGTTCCTTAAGTTCATGGGAGAGAAAAAAGAACATCAGCATCACAACAGGACAAAATAACAAAACTAGTTGACAGAGAATAGTGATGGCAGGTGAGCTGTGGTGAAAACTGATGGAGAAAAACCTGTTGGTGGAGACACAGCCGTGGGTCTGCAGACTGCTGCTGGAGGCCCTGAAAGCACAGATGACATCAGACTTTTATCATGTACAGTTTAAAGAAAGTCTTTATGCAGGTTTCTCTGTTTATTGAACTAGATCCACCTCCCTAATTCAAATACAGATGGAGACAGATTTAACAGCTCCTCATCCTCCTCCATCACTGGGAGATTAAACAACAACATTAATTGTGTGTTAGGTACATTAAATGTCAAATAAAATCAGTATTTGCATATTTGTTAGATGTCAGCGTGGAGGCAGCTGATGCAGTGGAGACGTCTGCAGGTGGACTCAGCCCATCTTATATAGACACATATATAATTCATTTATACATATACTGTATATACAATAATAGTTATTCAAGTTAACATTAATCAGCATATGTAATGACTAGCTAGCAGCATTTGATATTAGATAGATAGATAGATGGGAGAACCACATGTCTCAACACCTATTGATAATTAAATATTCTGTTTGTCATAGCAATTAAACCCCCATTTTACATGTAGGCTATACAATAGACAGATGCTGAAGTATGTGCCCATTCAAAATGTACTCTAAGCTCACCTGAAATATGACTGTAGCACAATATTCACAATGACAGTTGATCAGTCTTAATATGATTATTAAAGACAAACATAATGAAAGAGTCAAAGAAAGCAGGATTTGGATCAGTGTCAACAAGAGAATTGATTGACAGCTCTTCCAGATGTGCAAAGTAATAAAAATAACCATATAACTGTAACATATTATAGCTTACTGTGACTTACCGTAGCTTACTTTAACTTACTTTAACTAACTGTAGCTTACTGTGATGAAATGCTGCAGGACTGTAAACAGCTCGTAATGTACTCTGTCCGCTGCTGCCGATGATGCGCTGTCTGTCACTCAAACGGACAACAGTGGAATTTGTGGGGGGTAACTTCTGACCTATTATTTTTAGACTTTGTTGACTTATTATTTTCAGTTTATTTTTTATTTTTAGTTTTCAGTCACTGTTTGATTAGGTTTAGGCAACAAAACTACTTGGTTAGGTTTAGGAAAAGCTCATAGTTTGGGTTAAAATAGACCCTTTCACAGCATTAACCACATGTTAGAAAGCCTTAAGTATCTAATGTGTGCCTGGGTGCAAATAGCATTGTTGGCTACAGACACCCGGGTGCTTGTCTCGATACACCTGGGTGTAAGTAGCCACATTGGCTATTCCACCCCGGCTGCAAATAGCATTGTTGGATACGGACATCCGGGCGCTAATAGCATCTGCACATGCTATATGCACCTGGGTGTAAATAGCCACATTGCCTTTTCACCCCGGGTGCAGATAGCATTGTTGGCTACTGACACCCGGCTTCAAATAGCATCTGACAAAATTATTTGGGCACACCGGTGTGAATGACTCTTTGGTTTTGACATTCATGTTAGCAAAGCTGATCAGCTATTGTGGTGGGTGCCGGTTGTTTGTTGACGTTAGCTAGTGTCGCACACTGTTGGCGCTGTAAAGGAGCTGAAGAGAGGCAAGGCACTCAGGAGCGTGCATAAACGTCACAACCGTTGAATTTTCCCGGAAAAAGCGTCCGGAGTCCTTTATATAGAAATCATTTAAGGTCTCATCATTTAAGTTATGTTACAATCCATTCACACATTGGCAACAAAACACAGTTAATATATGCAAATTGTTACATATAGTACCTTTAAAATTCTGTGAGGAAAATGTTTGGTGTAACAAACTGGCATCATGGGTACAGTTATGTTTACCATTGTATTTTGACAAGGGATTTTGCCTATCATGCAGAAGTTGCTGTTCATTTTAATCAGCGACAGTAACCTTTTGAGAGGCAAAGAGGAAGATAATTTATAGAAAAATCACACGAGATTATGTGCATTTTATTTCCCATCAAACCTGCCATTAAACATGATGAAGATGAACCTGTAGGTATCCTGTAATATTTGTGAAATGTTAAAACATTTGAAATGTTGACCTTGAAACCTTCCTAAAAGGTTTGTCATGTTGCAGTAACACTCAGATATACTACAACCACCTCTGTCTGATGGCTATCGCTATATTTTTTTTTATTTTGTCCAATCACATATGTACCACTACATAGAGAAGATGACCAGACATATCAAAACATTGTGTGCGTCTCCCAGCATCTGTCAGTCAGTGCTCATCCCAGTACTTTAGTGTGAATATGGGGAGTTTGAGAAGCTCAGCCAACCAGTTAAAGTACAGCCTGTGACTTTTGAACACTGCCTTCTGTAATAAGTTTGCATTAAATCCCCGACGCTTCACTGTCTTTTTATAGTTTTCTTTTCTTCCATGCTTACATTTTGATAGAAAGTCACTTTACCCAATACTGTCACTTTTTTGTCATTCCTCTTTATGATGTAATTATTTGA
>NTHP01000578.1:899-26834 GCA_003416845.1 Oplegnathus fasciatus | reverse complement strand
GTGTGTGTGTGTGTGTGTGTGTGTGTGTGTGTGTGTCAGAGCAGCAGATGTGTGTGTGGAGCCTCTTTGTTAGGATTTTACGGTTACATGTATTCACACATCGCCCCTAAAAAGAAAAGACAAACAACAGGGCATCTGCACAGGCGCTCACACATACATCCATGTTAGTATTTAAACAACGTGAATGTGTGCCAGGCAGCAACACTCACAGCGACGTCCAACCACGTCCAAAGCCTTCAAGGCCAGCTGCAGCTTGAAATGACACACTCTGAAGGAGGTCTCGATACAAGCGTTGATTCAACTATGTTCTTTTCCTGTTCACACAAATAAAAAAATATATCTGTGTCACAGACTGGAGGGGCAGCAGTCGTGTCTCAAGTGGGGAGAAGAAGAAATCCACACAGCTTGATGGAGAGCAACATTGTCTTTTGTCTTAAATCATCCACTGGTCTTGGTCTTGGTCTGGTCCCTCCATGTCCACCTGATAGAAAGAAACAGAGCTGGATTAAAGGAGAGTATTTTCACTGTTTGGGGAGAGGAAAGGAAGCTCAAAGGAGTGATTAGAAAGTAAAAAAGTAAGAGAAATTTCAGTGTATTTCAATTAAAAAATGCAATTTTGTCAAAGTCAAAGTCTTCCAGGTTAATGACATTAATGTTACACTCTAGCTGGCCTCTCGTGTGTGTTTTCTCATTAAAGCACCTCATTGATCTCGCCGTCATCGGGTGACTCGTTGTAGTCGTTCATCTCATCCATGTCCTGCATGTCTTCCTCGTCTTCAGAGTCTTCCTCGCTGTCCTCCTCATCCTCGTCATCCTCCTCTTCCTCTTCATCATACCCTGCCTGCGCCACAGCAAAGGCAGATGACATGAATGATATGTGACCAGAGTATGTTTCTGTACAGAGGCATGGCGAAGCTTAAAACGTTGATCACATCTTAAAGGCGACACGTTACCTCAAAAATCGGCTTCCCGATGGGCATCAGGTTGTTGTCCTTCTCAGCAATGCTCTGCAGCTGCAGGCAGAGACAGAGAGGACATATTAAACTCTGAGCATGAAGACAGAGAGAGAGACAGTGTTTCAGCAGAGAGGCTTACCCAGGTTTGGTGCTGCTGCTCCTGCTGGTGTAGCTCGGTCTCGTCCACACAGGGTCGGTCCAGGTTGAACCACAGGGACTCGGTGATCCGGGGGAAGAGAGAGGGGAACAGCGTGGACATGCCTGTCACACAGGGGACAACAAACACAGCGTCAAGCAGCAAAACTGTGTGCAGCTTTTAAAAGCGTCAAAACTTATACACGACAGAAATGGAGCCATTAGGAATGTGTCGGAGCTGCTGTGAGACAAAACAGCACACAAACACGATTTAACACGACACAGGGCTGCTGGAGGGGACACGGTTAACGTAACACACCGTTAAAATACGATTTAAAGTCTTCCTGTTTTACGACACACAAACAAGAAAGTGTGATGTAACCTAAGCGAAACTTCTGCGTAAAAAATAACGTAATACAATACGATATATTACCCGTGATACACAGTGAAACCATAGCTAGTGTAAATACCTGCCGATCTGTCGCTCCAGCTTTCAAATATTTTCAAAATAAATTTAACCGGAAGCCGCTGGTGTTCACCTATACAGACGTCCGGAGTCACTTCTCAAAGGTTCCGCTTGAGTTGGCGGTATTAAAGCAAGGGAAGTCAAGCAAAAACAAGAGTATAAGAGGAGACTTTCTTGTTCTCTCTTGTTCCCCTATCTGATTCAGATTATTGAATGGCCAGATGATACAGGGACCCTCCTTGTACACACAGCTGCTTGTAATGTTTAAATCTTCAGTTGAATCAGGAGACTACCAGCACAGATGCAGCAGAAACTTATCTCAACTACCAGGTTTTTACTCCTCTTATTGCCTCCCTGGGTCACACTGCCATTTAACACCAAATGTCCATCGTGTATGTGTGTGTGTGGGAAAGAGCAGGGTAGACCTTGAGATAAGACCAATCTTCCTCACAGTAAGACGTAATAAAACACATTATCACATACACACAACCTCTTTCTCGTGCTTGCTCTCTATCTCAAACACAAAGACAAGGCAGACTTTGGACTTTTGAGACATATTAGCCTAATTTAGAGGCAGGTTTTCAGTTTACTTGCATTAGGGGAAACCTCATACACGTGCTCATACACACACACACACACACACTTGCATACACAGATCTACATCGTGTTTGGTCTTGAGAAGTGTGTAAGAGGCGACTGGAGATATTGATTTGTAGGATCATCTCTTCAGGAAGGAGCCATCACAGAATCTCACAAGGTAAAGTGAATCTTCACAGAGGTCTTTAAATGAGTATGGTGTTTTTTTATTTTCCCTAAATCATTTATTTAGTGTGTCGTATAGGTTTTAGTTTCTTTTTGAAGGAAGAAGACTTAAACAGTACTTCAACTAATTCTGTTCACGGTGTCTTTGTAGATCCATTGTGGTTTTTAGGTTACGTTCAGGAGCACATAGAAACGAGAAAGAAACTGAAGAACAGCGAGAGAGAGGAAACAAATACTTTCACTATGAATATGAAGCCATAATATGCAATTTTGTTTTTAGCATTTTAATGAAGTTGTTGATGTTTTAAGAGGTCACAGAGTAATGCTTCAGTGTGTATTGTGTCAAAACCTGAATATGAGATGGCCCAGTGAGCTCAGTGGGCTAATTCCCATCAGATATTATTAATGAGTTTACCTCATTACCTCAAACACCAATCAAAGGTCAAGTTGACACTTGCTGTAAGTTTTGTTTGTAACAGTTTTACGTCATATGTGGTTCTGGAAGTATTTGGAAAATGAAAACGCAAATTACAAAATTGTAGAACCGCAAATGTAGCACATTTGTGCATTTCAGGGACTCATCTGTCCAGTTTGTCACATTTTTGTATGAAGACTGTCAGGTCATTAGTTCGACTAGTTCTTAACTTTACCTTTTTGCCAGATCTTTGGTTCAGTTTTGAGGTGCTGTACTTTAGATTGTAACTGTCATAAAGAATGAAGGACTGGCTGACTTGTCATAACCTTCATGGAACCACATGGCTCTAAAATATATTAACTTATTGAATATCAGCAGCTCTATTTCCAACAAAACACCCCAAAGCATGACAACTTGACAGTGGACATTACAAATGCAGAACCCCCGTACTCCAATCTTTGTGTGTGAACCTGTTTTACATTTCTACTCATTATCCCTATACACAACTTTCCATCCGTCAGAAATGCACTTTCTACAATTTCCTGCTTATAGATTTGATAAAGATTTCTCTCAAGGGTTATTTTGTCCAAAGAAGCCCTGAGTGTGGGAGTGATTGTGGAAAAAAAAAAACAGAGCAATCTTAAGAGACTTGTTTTTAGGCAGGTGTGTAGGGTTGGTTGAAATGTGAGGCGAGAAAAAAATGTCTTTTTTATTTTTCTTTTAGCGGTGGAGTAGGTGCAGCTTATTCACACTGCAAATCAGGTTGGACAAAAGTGAAAAAGTAGGGGCAATAAGCACACACAAAAAAAACAATTCTGCACAAGGGTATGGCCCTTTAAGTTAGGGCCCTTGGCTATGGAAAGCAACTGTGGCCCACTTGTGCCGGCATGGTCCTCCTACTTCAGAAAATAACAATTTGCAAATTTGTTAATTAATAGCAGTGATTAATCTGTTACTCAAAAGATAAACAGTGAATAAACCTTTCTTAATATGTTAAAGAAAAAGGAAGTGTTGGTAAAAATGGCTCAAAATCAGCATTTCCTCCCAAAATGCATCCCATCCCCCCTCCAACAATACCACACGGGGCGCATTCCCCCAGGAACTTGGGCGTCCCTGGCTAGGAACAGTCTAGAGTGGAGGTGTTAAACACAAAGATAATGATTAAATAAAGATTTTAAAATACAATATGTGTTATGTTCTGTGACTAAAAGAGCTCCGCTGACAATGCACAAACAACAACATGAAATACTGTTAATTTTCAATCAGTGCCAAACAACCGAGACACTTGCTGGCTAGATGGTAGTACCGTGTGTGTGTTTGTTTTACTCAGATTAGCTTTTACAGGGAACCCCCGTGACAAGGACTTAACCTTTTGACTGATACTGTATGTTGGCTGTCATCCCATTATTTTTCCTGTTCTCTTGATAATCTTATTAAGTATGTTAATGCCTCCCTGCTGCAGAGCCATGTGGGTTGTCCTGGCCTTGCTGCTAGCCCTCTCCAGTGGCGCACTGTCTCTGGACCAACTCAACATGTGTATGGACGCCAAACACCACAAAGTAGAGCCTGGCCCTGAGGGTGAACTCTACCTTCAGGTGATGAATACAAACGTCCCCAGACATCAAAGATAAAACAAATCAAATGGGTGTAATGTTTCTGATTATGTTGCCACAGCTGATCCAGACACAGAGCTGAAAAAAAGTGACCCCTCTCTCCTCTTTCCAGTGTGCTCCGTGGCGAGACAATGCATGTTGTACGGCCAACACCAGCGCAGAAGCCCACGACGATAACTCTTACCTGTACAACTTCAACTGGAATCACTGTGGTGCCATGAGCCCCGAGTGCAAGAAACATTTCATCCAGGACACTTGCTTCTATGAGTGCTCACCACACTTGGGACCCTGGATACAAAAGGTGTGTATTGGGTGCATTTTCTGCTCTCAGTCTCTCTTGTATGTGTGCACTTACAACACTAGATGGCAGCATAAGAGGTAGAAAGGGCTTGTCAGGATAGTTAAATCCACATGTACAGCATGTTGCCATTATTCTATGTCATTATAGTGATAAAAAAAATAACCAGCAAATTACATTTGATAAAGAGAACTTTGTAATGTGCCCCAGTTTCATTTGGAGAGACCTTTATAACTCACCTGACAGATCGTGGCATTGCAACTGTGAGGGCAATTCTAGAAATATATCACTTGTGTTGTGAAATTATGGATCATATAAAGTAGTCAATTGTGTATTTGTGTGTGTAGGTGGATCAGAGTTGGCGTAAGGAGCGTATCTTGGATGTGCCTTTGTGTAAGGACGACTGCCACGATTGGTGGGAAGACTGCAAGAATGATTTCACTTGCAAGACTAACTGGCACCAGGGATGGGACTGGAGCTCAGGTAAGTGTGAAAACACACACACACACACACACATGCACACATGCACACACAGACCAGTGAATACACAAAGACTTGCTCTCATTTTTTTTTTGTAACCACAGAAAACAAATTCACACCTTTGCATACACATTTACACACTATGTGCACACAGTACCATGCACTCACTCACTCATAAACATATGGGGATCTTCTATTACACTGTTTTTACTGGTTGCCAGGTAATTACTGCATTTAAATTAAATCAAATTATACTTGTGAAATAGTTGTGGCTGTGACTTGGACTCTTTCTAAGCCCATGCTCAGTCCAAATCTCTCTCTCTCTCTCTCTCTCTCTCCCTCCCTCCTCCTCCCATACAGGTATTAACAAATGCCCCGCAGGCAGCAAGTGCAGGAAGTGGACCGAAGTTTACCCCACACCCAAGTCCATGTGTGAACAAATCTGGTCCAATTCCTACCTTTATACCACCCACTCCAAAACCTCAGGCCGCTGCATGCAGCTCTGGTTCACCGGAGAAAACCCCAACAAGAAGGTGGCTGAGTACTACCTCAACAACGCACAGCGACACCAAAGCTTTGCCTCGACCACGCTGCTTTTCCTGGCTTTCGCATCTTTCTCTCTGATGATGTAGCTACTAAACCTACCTGCATCACCTTGGAGGTGCCAATAAAACTGATGTCAGATGCTCTCCTGTCTCTGTCGCCTTCTTGTCCCTTTTTGAGTCATTGAGGCTCCTAACTGAAAGTGAGACCCCTCTGGTTTGCATCGTTTTTACGTCCATGTCACACTTCCACATCTCGGATATTATTGACAACCTGCTTGAGTATATACTTGATAATTTTGCTCATTATAAG
Organism: Oplegnathus fasciatus; assembly: GCA_003416845.1. Classification (NCBI taxonomy): domain Eukaryota; kingdom Metazoa; phylum Chordata; class Actinopteri; order Centrarchiformes; family Oplegnathidae; genus Oplegnathus; species Oplegnathus fasciatus. The sequence goes on along the minus strand of NTHP01000578.1, from coordinate 20,854 downwards.
AGTGGTTCACATTTTTATCTAACCTTAGTTCAAAGAACAATCACTAACCCTTGTATGTGGACTAGAGCCTCCACTTGCAAGTTCAACAATAGTCATCAATAAAGTAGAAGATGTGCACAAAGAACTTGGAGTGTACTGTGTACCTCTGCCAAGGTATATATACTTATATATACTTTGAAAGAAATGTCCATATCCGTAGACCCCTCTGGTTTACTTTCTCTGTGTTTTGCAGTTCCTTGTGTTTTTCTTAATTTCCTTCTTAGTTTATTCTCTTTTTATTCTTTTCTTTATCATTCTTCCTTACATTTCTGAAGCTATGATTATGGACACTGGAGCATGTCCACGTAGCGTGAATAAATGGGATCAAATTCAACCTGAAGAAATACTGAACAGGGATGGGCTGTCAGCTCTCCTTATAGTATAGTAGCAGTATATTGCTTTTTCCATCAAGATAAAAACATGAAAAAAATACAGTATATGCACACCAAAAAGCTGCCAAAACCAAGGCAGCACAGCAGTTTTATGTCTAGAAAAGTATAGTAGATTCAAAAATCTGTGTGGGTAAAGAAAATAAATCAAAAATAAACTCGTGCATCTGGACAATGCATGAAGGAACTCGCCACACACTGTATTACTGCACAGCTCTGGGATGACGTTTCTCTTAAGTGCAAACTCTGGATCAGTTTAATAACCCCTTCATAACCTCAACCACCAGTGATGAAACAGTAGAACTGATCCAGGATCTGCATTGAGGGAAAATGTTTCTCTATGCTGGGCCCCAGTGATCACACCATCACATGACCACTCTGAGCCAGCTGGTGGTTAGTGAGCTCCACTGCTCGGTAATTATGGAGTTCCAGTCCCCTGAGTGAGTGTGTGACAGAGAGAGGGAGAAAAGGACAAGGAGAAAGAAAGAGAGAGAGTAAGGGTGTGTTAATGTCTCTTACTCCCCCTATGTTTAAGTGTGTTTTTGCGGCACACAATCTGTGTGTGTGTGAGTGACTGTGAGGGGCATGCGTTTACATATGTGCGTGTCAATGCCACGTCTGAATGTGTTCTATCAGGTCTTTGAATAAGCCTTGTGATTGGTTAGCTGGTGTGTCTACGAGATGTGACCAGAGAGGACCTTGGCTGATTAAAGACAGATAGAATTAAACATTTTGTGCACTCTGTACTTTTATAATCAAGGCCTGAGATAATTTAGTCATTTTAAAAAGACAAAACTGATGCAGCCAGCAGTAACTTTATATTTTGAAAATGTGGCCTCACTTTCTGACAGAGATCAGACGTGTCAAAGTGTTGCTTCATTTCTGAGGGTGATAATAACATTATCCTTCCTGATGATACCACTGCATAATTTAGCATTGCATGTTCAGCTGTGAAGCCCAGGCCAGTCTTTCCTGTCTCATTTCTCTGCATAAACCTCATGCATAAAGCTCCTATACAAAGAGAGGGGTGGCCTTGCATGGGACCATCCCATTGCAGGAGTTTGTAAACAGTTTTATTCACATATGAGCACAACAATGCTCCAGTATTTTCCGTGACCAGAGCACCTAAAAGAGACTTAATCTGGACTTGAGTAACCAACAATGTTTCAACAAACACCATCAATTTGTCATAATCCCCTCAATTTACACAACGCAGTTCACTTCACCTTAAATATGTTTCCGTCTTCAGACACTTATGAGAAGTGTTACTTATAACAAGTATAATTCACACACTAAATGAACTGTGCAATAATGTTGACCTCGGGTTGTATGATTTGGTCTTATAAGTTCACTTTAACTTGTACAGCACTTTGGTCAACTCCGGGTGTTTTTAAGCGTGCTACAAATAAATGTGACTTGACTTATAAGGGAAAAATATTGTGCATTTACCAAATTAACATTACATAGGTTTACAGGTATCTTGGATGATGAACCTTAGCTGATGTGAGGCATCCGTGTTAGTTCACTTTTCCCATATTTAGTGCATACATAATATTTGAATATGTCAGCAAAAATTGGCATCCTCAGATATTTTTACTACTTGAATGTTGATATGAACAATATTTACAAGTCATTTGATGAAGTTGATGCACTTGCATGAATCTTGCCATTCCTGGGTCGTATCCACATCGTAAGTTGCTTTGGATAAAAGCATCGGCTAAATAAATGTAAATGTAATGTAAAGTCAGAAACTGGAAAAATGTACCTTCCATATGTTATAACGTGCTAAAAGTTATGCTAACATTCTGACTGAAAAAGACTCACACTGAGCCTGACAAAGTAATGAAAGTTGAGCCAAGTCTAAGGATGTAAAGCTGAGCCTGAAAAGTGGCCGAAAGCAACCCTATCATGGCGAAGGGGAAGGGGGAAGGGGATAAATATGTTATGTGCTGTATAGGTAACAACATGGCCTGTCTATCCATTGTTCATCCACCAAATAATTTGGTTTTTGGGTTTGTAATGAGCACCACAGCCCTCCGTGCTCTTAGCATGGCTGTAGACTTTAACTCTTGTTTCAGTGTTAGCAGAAGACTGATGCAAAAGGAAAAAAAGGGACAACGTAGTTTCATTATGATGGGACATCTTGCAGCACACTTTTACGATCTCTGCATGCAGACATATTGTTAAGCCGCATACTTTTACAGTCTTTTACAGTCGACTCACACACACAGACACACACGGGCAAACACAGTGTGATGCCATAACCAGAAATAGCATTTGGGATGGCTGCTGTCCCTGTGGCTATTAATACTCAGCTTTTCTGAGGTCATTGGTAACACACATCACCCTGCCCAACTCTCACCCTCTCTCTCCCTCTCTCTTGCTTTGTATGTGTGTGTGTATGTGTGTGTGTGTGTGTGTGTATGTGTGTGTGTATCCATACCACATTTTAGGAGTCAGGCTTTTTGTGGGCAACTCGAGAAAAAAAAATGGCTGAAGTAAAGTCAGAATAATGTGTAATGATCTCTAAATGTTGGGTTGGCTGTTTCCTGTGTTTTGCCAGTCTGGCCCCTAGGTGGACAGTTACACCTTGTGGGAGTGTGTGTGTGGTCTGGAAAAGAAAAGGATTGCACAACTGGATTGGAAATTACTGCGGCCTGGCCTCCTCCGTGGCTGCAGGTCACACTGATATTCAAAGAGGAAAGCCCTCTGGCATTAGTGTAGGCTACAACTTAGAGTTATGATACAAGCGTAGAGAGATAAAGACAAGGTCGTTTTTTGAGGATTTGTACATTTTAAAGAGAAGGTGATGAGATATCAGTAGCTGCAGTATCTTTTAGTTCACAAAGGGAGCTTTTTATCCATGTGAGTGAAAAGTGGAGTTAATTTGCTAGAAAATCCTCAGTTTATTCTAAATGGTGTAAGCCTACTTAAAGCTATAAAATCACAGAAACTTGAGCCCAAGCCAGGTACCCACAGGATGCAGGATTGGTTGGTACTCAACAAAGGTGGGAACTGAACTTCATAGAAGGACACGGATCCTTTACTTACTCAGTTGCAAGCAAAAGTCCTGCATTTAAAATGTTACCTATGGAAAAGTGTTAAAGTATTATGAGAAAATGTACTTAAAGTATTAGAAGTAGAAGTACTCATACTGAGCAATGGCCCCTTTCAGAGTGTTATATTATTAATATAGATGCATTAAAGTGACTGTATGTAAGTTTTTACATGTATAAACGATTTTGAATAGTTTTTTATGCCAATGTGTGAACAGATTGTAACCTAACCTAAAAAATGAGACCTTCCGGGACTTTCTCGGTTGCCTCTATCAGCCTGTAAACTGTTTTTAAAGTGAAAACTCAGGACAGTTTTCCTGGAAAAATCCAACCAATGTGCCCAACTCGTCACATATGGATGCTTGGTCATGACCCCTTGGCGTCATTTTTCAACGTGCAGGGTCGTCTGATAGACTTCATAGAACTACAGCGCAGTGTGCAACGCTATGATACTACTCCATATTTATACAGACATAATGTTACACAAGAGATCTATGTGTATAAACTATAACATTGCTGCCTTATTTATGCCTAATTTAGATGATGTTATTTTGAGTGTTGATGGAGCAGCTACAATGTTAGCTTAGCATAGCCCTGATCAATCCGAACTCCATTCAGAAAACAAGCATTTTAAAAGTTGTTTGTTTGTCGTCTTGCGGACAGACCTGACAGAGCATGAATTCAGACTTTTTACAAATCAGCATCATGATGTAGTTATTTCGCCATCCTTTTGATCCATTTATTGCAATTAAATCACAGCAAAATCTGTTTATTTTGGGATCATACCACTGTAGTAAGTGGAGTTCTCTAAGCTAACGTCAACAAACGACCGACACACAACATAACACAGACTCACAAATCGACACAGGCAACACATCTTATTTATAATATTCTATCTAGTTCACTCACTGTTACCGTTATCATCCAGCTAATGTACAGCCTCTTGGTGAAAGCTAGACAAACAGCCATTTTATAAAGCTGGCTAGCAAGCTATCAACATTTTTTTAATGACTTTATTGAAAAGCAAGATATCAACATGATGCCTGTCAATCACATTCAGTCTCGTGTGTGTCACCTCACATTTTGGCCGATGCTGGCTCGCTCCCACGGAGTGCGGGTAACAGGATGCTGACTGCAGTTGACTTATCGGCCACTGGTGTCATTGTGAACAAGCATTTTCTGAAAGTTACATACTGAACCTTTAAGGTGTACAAAGCATTTTAATGTTGTAGGTGGTCATGGTGCAGCTAATTAACTACTTTATACACTGTTGGGTAGCTAAATCTATAATAATGCATTATATTTTATTTGTTGATCATATGTTTTGTATGCAAAATCTGAACCTTCAAAGTAAATAGCCACTAAAGCTGTCAGATAAGTGTAATGGAGTAAAAAGTACAATATTTATCTCTGAATGTAGTGGAGTAGGAGTATAAAGCTGCTTAAAATGAAAGTAGCTCGTAACTGTGCAGTAGAGGAGTAAATGTAGCTGTCTCCTTTACTTCTCTTTCTCTCCATCCCTCCTTTCCTCCTCTCTCTTTCTCTATTTATCCATCCCAGTATCTCTTTATCCCTCCATCCCTCCTTCCCAGAGAGCTCTATCAAGTTGGCTACAGATAGACACAACCGGAAACAAACGGTGTGTGAGTTTTCTTCTGAAATAAAGTGTTTCCATGTAAATTCGACAACAACCTGTTTTATTTTGAAAATCCCAACGGGAAGTTCTTAATAATGACACAATGTGGGTTGACGCGGGTCGTCCCCGCTGCTGCTCCCCGGTCTCCAGTGTGGATTTACATACCCTGGTTTCCGTGGGACTGGGAAGCGAAAGAGGAGGGTGGTGAGCCTTTCAGGAACCGAGGAAACACCCGCAAGCGGCGTAATTTAACAAATGTACAACTTTTAGCCCGGTCGTCGGCTGTCTCGCGCCTCCTAACTGACCTCCGTCGCAGTAACGACTTTTCTCTCGGCTCTCAACGGCTCTCAACGGCTCTCTCCCGGGATTATTTCTCCGGTCTGGAGGAGGGCTGGGGAGGTTTTTCGGAGTACCCTGGAAGCAGCTTGAGTTGAACCCGGTTCGAAGGGCTGTGGCCATGGCCGGGGGTGGCGGCGGCGGTGGTGGAGTTTCTCCGTTGGGGCCCGCACCGCCGATGTGGTATCACCGGGACCTGAGTCGAGCGGCGGCCGAGGAGCTGCTGGCCCGGGCGGGGAGAGACGGCAGCTTCCTGGTGCGGGACAGTGAGAGTGTCAACGGGGCTTACGCTTTGTGTGTACTGTAAGTAACTTTACCGCAGAAAACACACTCTTGTATGAGCTCTTAACGTGTGTGTGTGCGGCCTGGTTTTGCTTTGTCCAGCAGGAAAAGTTACACTTTTGCTAAAGTTTTAGTTTCAAGTGTATTTTAAGCTAACACAGAGACCCTTGAGTTTTGTGTTAAAGTCCCTGCCTGCTCTGTTGTTACTCTGCCAAGCTACACAAGCTTTTCCAAGTTGTACATAAACTTCCCTGCAGCAGCAAAGTGGCATCATTTGCTGTTGCATGAGATTGAAATTGTAGTTTAAGCCTGTGTAAGGCAGTGTTAAACAAGGTTTTAGCCAAACACATTTGTTTACTTTCTCCTGGAAGTGAGGGAGGGGGAGAGAGAGACTGTCTGTCTGCCCAGCAGGCGAAACTCCAGCATGGCACACAACTTTAGGGCTGTCCCTGTCTGTCTTGTGTCTGATGTGGTCGCCTGCAGCGCCGTTTTTACAGGGCACTGAAGCTGAATGGTGGTGGACGTAAATACAAGCATACATGGGCTGGAGAAGCCTTGGTGATGTTTTAATTTCAGGCTCATATAAGATCAGTGCAGTGGTGAGGCAGCTGGCTTAGCACACATGCTATCTTCTCACACAGCACATCATAAAATGACAATGATCTGTATGTCAGGGCAGTCCAGAGGGAGTTAATAGAGGGCCTGGCATCCTCTTTGCTAAAACAAGTGATGAGACGCCCCACCCTCACTTACACAAGGGATTTAGCCACCAACCACCTCCATGTTCAGCAAGCAAGATATGATAAGATAGTTTATCCGGAGATAAATTGTTGTGCAACAGTTGCAATTCAAAGTAGGAAAAAGTGCAAATATAAACAAATAAACAAGAGTAGAGATTATCAGCAACGTGCAAAACCAAACACAATACCAGAAATGTTACAGGTTAACGGTAAGCATCATAAATATTAATATAAACTGCGATATAACATAGCAACAGAAACAACCTCACTATCTGCTGAACTGAGTAAAAGAAACTCTGTACACCTGACCAGCAGACGATCAAGCTTCAGTACACAGCCAGTATTTTGTACACTTCACAGTGACTCAGGCAAGTCAAATGAACCGTGGAAAAGGTATGTTAAACTTACAAATGACCAAAATGACTCACATGCCCACCCCACCCCACCAGTGCCCACACAAAGTTAAACAGGTGCATGGACCACTGATTGTGCAGCTACAGGAAATAAAAGGCCTCTGCCATGTGACAGGGTACTCTGACATTGACTCGACCTACATCCCCTATCTGATAGTTTACCCCATGCTGTGTGTGTGTGTGTGTGTACACCACCAGCAGTACATACTCTCTGTACTAACGCCGATATTTGTAATTGATGACACTACAACAGAATACATTATTTTGCAGTCTGACTTCTACATATAGAAGTCCTTTCACTTTGCCGGTTAAACCCGCTCTCATGTAAACACATCACTCCTCTTGTATTATAAGAACCCAGAAAAAAATAGGTCTGCAGCCTGTTTTGGCTCTTGGCCTATAAAAAAAATCCAAGCTCAAAAAGATTACTGACAATATCCATTTTCAGACTTTGCTGGATGTACTAGTAATTCAGTAGGTCACTCCATGACCAACAACATTCCTCACATCCATGCATCATCCGTTTCCGGATTTATTCCCGCCTCCACCTCTCCCTTCCTCTCCCCTTTCACCTTTCACATCATGGACTTTGTTTCATCTCAGAAAGTTTCCTTCATGAAGCCCTAAAGCTTGTTGTGGACAGACAAATGCTTTTTACCAAGAAGTTCTGCCTCCACATACAAAAACTAACAACATAGTCACCTTTATAGTTTACTTTCACTCTTAAACAAATGACCAATACCGCTAGAAAACTCTCATTATTCTGGATATTAGCTGGCACTGGATTTTGTGGATGCTTTGCAGGAGTCATGGAGCAAGATCATGGCACAAACATGGACTGGAACTGCTATAATCTTCAAATGTGAACATTTTATCCTTTTCCTCTTATTACACTCATCATTTCTTTCTTTCCCTGGTAGTGAGTTTTTTATGTTGATATTTAAAGAGATGTGGCAGATACCTGGGATACACAAAGACAGAAACAAGAAAAACATTGGGTTTTAAGGTTGATATTCAAAATTTAGAGTTTTGCAATATATAAAACAGAAACACGGTGTAACTATGTATATGCAGCTTTTAGATAACTCGATTTCAGTGGTTTTATAGATGTATATAAGGCAGTTGTTCAGTAGTGTGATTTGCTCATGACACAGTTATTGTCATTCAGTACTCACTCAGCAAATCCAGGCTAAAGTCAGTGATCATTAGGATATTAATCATGCATGTTGATTACCTTAAAAGAAAGAGACACATCTGCGAGTAGGTAAAATAAAGGTGGTTCTGATATGCTATACATCGCACCATTTGCTGTGTTAATTTTGCAATGTTAATGGTGAATATTATTGACAATATATCATTCAGTGATAACCAGAGGGCATGTATGGGAAACTGTGGGCTTCCTCTCATAAAACCCTTTTGGGGACAGACTGTTCAGAGGGTCAATATGTGTAACTTCATACCCACAGCATTCAAAAAGGCTCATAACTATGACAAGTTGAAACTTATACACACCATATACACCAGTCTAAGGATGGGTGTTGCAAATGAGCTGCTGTGGTATGTGGCATTTGCTGATGCTATGTACTTGCCCTCTTTTATATCCTTAAATAAAAATAATCTGCAAAGCTTTGAAAATCACATGTCAAGTTGTCTAGTTGATGCACATCCAACTGGAATCTGTGGTAAAGGGAAGTCAAACCATTACATTGAGAAATGCTTGTAAATGCTTTCTGGTCTTCATCAATACACGGCCCAGTTATGTGTCACAGTTCACAGTATAAAACATTTCACAATGCAAACAATGTAAGCAGTAAATGTCAAAGTATTTCCCCATCTTATAAAGCCCAGTCACAGGCCATGTTGTTAGATCAGTCTGACAGAAACAAGCTGTCCGTCTTCAAAAATTAGATCTTTGGGTTTTCCAGTATTTCCCCACAACCCTTGAATCTGTCGAGAACAGATGGCACGGTCAAGCGTTCAGATCTCATCCTTGTGAACTGATATTACTGAGTAAATAAATGCATTTCCAGGAAGTAAAATCTGATTCATCAGATGTGTGAAAATGTTCCAGACGGCTGAATGGCACACTGGTTTTAGTCATGGCCCCAGTGTGACATACTGGAGGCTCAGAGCTGAGGTCTAGACTAGGTCTTCTTCATGTTGAATATCATCTCCTTTGTCTCTTCTGCTTTAACTTTCTAAACTGTCTCCTAAAGCAAAGTAAAACTAGCTAGCTGCAAGCTTGCCCAGTAGAAGTAAGTATTGGTAAATGAATAAGTTATATTTGTTAAGAAATATCTTCTTCAAGCTGAAATAATCATTGTATTGTAACTTTTTGTAACATTTTAGTCAAATTTCTACAATCCTGTCAAACATTATAGTGCGTGTTTTTCTACAATGGAAGGGAAAACATCTAAGTGGACTGTAGGGCTGCAACTAACGATTATTTTCATTATCGATTAATCTGTCGATGATTTTCTCGATGAATCGATTAGTTGTTTGGTCCATAAAATGTCAGAAAATGGTGAAAAATGTTGATCACTGTTTCCCAAAGCCCAAGGTGACATCCTCGAATGTCTTGTTTTGCCCACAACCCAAAGATATTCAGTTTACTGTCATAGAGGACGAAAGAAACAAGAAAATATTCACATTTGAGAAGCTGAAATCAGAGAATTTGGACACTTTTTCTTAAAAAATGACTCAAAACGGTTATTTATTATCAAAATAGTTGGCGATTAATTTAATAGTTGACAACTAATCGATTAATCGACTAATCGTTGCAGCTCTAGTGAACTGTATCAAACTGAATCTCTTGCTGAACGCAGTCAGATTGCACAGAGGACTACAAGATGGCACGGTGGAGGTTTGGCTTCACAGTTACATCACTGTGGTGATTTAATGAACACTGGCTCATTTTAACTGCTCAAACCAGGTGACCTCTTTTAGGTCCCTGCACCCAAAACACATACATGCCAAAATGTTTTTTTTTTGTTTTTTTTTACGTGAACATGGCTACTAATATGGCTTTTTGTCGAGCTTGCCCTCGTGACTTACATACACAGACTATGTGTACTTCCTTTTTGAAAGCTTTGGAGGCACCAGTGTGTTTAGGACGTGTTTCCACTCTGCTGTTGTCTGAGAATAGACTGGTGGGAAGAGGGTTTGTGTTGGTGACTTTACAGAAGCTGTACAAGCAGCGGGACTGACTCCAGGACCAGTCTGTCTTTAGGCCTTCGCCTTTCACTTCCTCTTAGTGTACATTTGTCTGCAGTTTTAAGATAATGCTTTGACTTTTGTAGGAAGTGACCACTTTGACCAGCGTACCATTTGGAAATGAGAAGACTGACAGTTATAGCTATATCTTGAAAAATAGGTACACGCCATAGTGTGATTTAATATTGCAATATCTAAAAACAGCTTGGTAGCAAAGGAGATAGCAAGACATTTTCTCTCATGTGTCCAGCTGTAGTGCCACATCCAACAAGAGAGAAGCCAACCATCAGGTGAAGCTTATCATGTTTGATAAGCTTGTGTGTCTGCATCAGTGTGACAACTACAGAGATATTGAATTGTTTTTCCTGTCAGGAAGATGTTCTTTAGTATCAGTGCAGCGCGTCTAAACACGTCGGGGTTCAGGCATGGCCCTCTGTGTTTCTGTGTGAAACCTAAAAGTTGGAAAACAGTCCTCACCAGGAAGACATGTGAGTGGTTGTATCAGTTTTTTGCCATGTGGAGTTAGTGGGTGGGGGATTTTTTTTAATGTTTGCTTTTTCTTTAAATAGCCAAGTTCCAGGTACACAGCACTGTATTAAGTCATTTGGTTATGTGTTATGTTTGCTATTTTAACCCTTCCTTGTTTATATAGCTGTTTTTATAGCTACAGTCACGTCCTTAACATTTTCCTTTGTGATCACATGTTAAATGTGAGGAAGATTTGCTATAGTGTAGAAATTTAATGTTTGGATATGTGAAGCCCCTTTTACACATCCTGATATTAACTGTCATAAACCTAAAAATCCCTCTGAAACTCATCCCTGCTTCTCTTTACCTATATCCTCTCCTTTGTGATCGATTTAATAAGAATAAGGGTAATCAATAGGGAATCATGCCTTTTACCTGGATTCACCACATCAGTGTACTTTTTGAAGTTTTTTGAGTTGAATTTCCTTCATATTTTGTGCTTTTAGTATACATTTGTACTTATTGTATCCTGTCCTATGAGATGACTGGCTAGAGCTGTGAGTTACAGGTAACATTTTGAATAATAAGTAACATAAGAATTATATTTAATTAGTTATTATTATATAGCCAGTCAGTGGAGTGTGTTGATACAGATACAGTTTACAGTGTTTGTGTTGGTGTCAATGTTGGGACGGACCTGCTGCACTTTGAGGCAGTGGAGACAGAAGAAGAGGAGGTGGCACTCAAAGCCAACAGGACAGAGGGAGTCAGTAGGGCAGTCATTACCCTCAACACAGACTATTGTGACAACACACACACACACACACACTGTAGGCTTTGGGTCCCTGTCCATCCCATAATAAACCTCTCTCTCTTTCTCCGTCTCCGTCCCCCTGTTTTAACTTTGCTGCTACTGAAACAATAGTATTTACTCCACAGACCCGCAGAGAATCTCATCAGCTGCCAACAGGAAGACAAACACACACACACACACACACACACAACTGTACACTTCTGTGCCACTGGACGTACAATGCGTTGTGTTTATAATGTGACAGGATTAAATGTGGATATGGTTTTAGAGGCCGGGCAGACAAAAAGAACAGTTCATCTCAACTCTCTGTGTTTACTGCTGGACCTTGAAAGGCGGGGGCAAATATTTATCGAGTTTATACTGTTACAGTGTGACCAACTGCTGGATGATAAATGAAACTATTATTGGCAACAATCTGATAAATGTGCTGCTTATAAATCAATTCAACAGAGTCCTGGTGGTTTGGCTGGCCAAGTCCCATATCATTTAACTCTGACGCTGTGGATTCAAAACCTTTGTTGCATGTCTTCCACTCCCCCCTCTGTGTGCTGTCAGATAAAGGCAAGAACACCAAAAAAAGAAACACACAGAAAATAGACATCTTTTGCTCTCAGAACCACTACAGCAGAAATTGGCGATAAGCAGCCTGTAAAAACACAATTATCCTCAGTAAGAAAATAGTCCAAAGGTTAAAACACAGTGAGAGCAAATTTAAAACGCATCATGATTAATTTCCAGATCTGCTGGAAGCAGTCAGACACTGACACAATTTCGTTGTATGTCAAACTCCCTGCCAAAAAATGTAGTATATGTAGTGATATTCAGAACTCAGCTTATCGTCCGACACTTCAAGCGGCGTCAGAGGCAGCGTGGGAAGCCAGCTTCGATGACCTGCGTTGACCCATTCACACGGACAACAAATGCAGGTTTATTTCATGTCACTGTGCCGGTCTGAGAGGGGCATGAGTAACACCACCAATTAAAAAGTTTATTAAAAATGACACTAACAGAAACTGGTGTAGCTTCTTATTAAGTTAATTCCGTCCAACTGAAGTAATCGTCTTGTTGTTTGTTGTTGAAACACTTTTCTATTTTAATCCAGTCCATGTTTTAGTTCCTGTGGGACGCTGACCTGGAAAGACCGGAAAAACAGCTGAGTGGACAGGACAGGATGAATTCCCGACATGGATTTATCCCTCCCTCAGTTTATACAGTGTACACACACATGTGTACTGTAAATAAGCACAGTATACGCGGAAGTAAAAGCATTACTTGAGTGTTTTGCATAGGCTGGCCTCCTAACACCCACGCTTCTAAACAGACGCACAACCATGACACACACATGCAGTGTGTACACACACCAACAGGCATAAACCACAACATTTGCTTGGCAAATTGAACATTTTGTGTTCGGTCCACTGAGCAGACATGAAGTGCAGACATGAAAATCATTAAACTCTGCAGCTCATGGCTGCAGGCGTGTAGTCACAGCTGTGCAATCACAATGTCAGAGCATTGATCTGCGATCGGTTGACAAAAAAAAAAGCTTTTGGTTCAATCAGAAATGCAATTTAGACTCTGAAGTTTGATACACAGTTCTTGGCACCTCAAATTCTGGACTAGATAAATTTCTTTTAATTTGTACCCTATCTCACAAATTATGGTGTTTATTTTTGTTTTCTTTATTTTGTACTATCGCTGTAACTTTACAATGAATAAACAGCAGGTTCAACTCTGCTCTACTGTATCATGCTACTGTAAGGATAAAGCCCGCTCACAGCTGTGACAGACAGCAGCAGGTTGAAGCTCTCTACAGCGCCTAAACCCCCCCTCGCTCTCATGCATGCATACACACACCCCTATCCTCTGAGGTCAAGTACACGAGTGTGTGTGTGAATGTCAGACTTGAATTATTACTTTTTGTTTAAATCAAACAATGGTCTTAAAGTTGTCTCTTCTTCCTCTCCCTCCCTCTGTTTTTCACTCCCTTTGCTCCAACTTTCTGACCGTACTCTCTTTGTTTTCACTGTTGTTTTTCTTTCTTTTTCTCTGCTCTCTCTTCATACCTCTGTGTTTCTTTCTCTCTCTCTGCAGATTTCAGAAGCATGTCCACACATACAGAATCCTCCCAGATGAAGAAGGATTTCTGGCTGTACAGGTACAGAGAAGACGCACACACACACACACACACACACACACACACACACACACACACACACGTGCACACGTAGACACACACAGTCCGCTGAGGTTAAGTGTGTGTGCATGTGTGCAGAAAAAACTGTATTTGCTTCAGTAGCAGCTGGCAGGCAGAGATGCTTTTGTTGGCGCTGAGCTCTCTCTCTCACACACACACACACCAACAGCAGCCTCTTTGTGCGTTGTGCTGAACAGCTGTGAAGTCCCCACCACACACACACACGCTCTGTCTCACACACACACACACACACACGACAACATGGTGCTTCAGACTATCGTGTGGCCACATCACAGACATCCCTGCTGTATGATTTTTGGGCTCTTTGCTGTGACGCTAAAGAGTCTAAAAGTCTAATTTTGCTCCCTGGAACACGTTTGGAAGCAATTTTTTACCAAAACAGTTTCTTCCTGGTTTGAATTATATTTAGAGTACTGGGTCATATTTGCTTACACAACATTAAATGTGGAACAATAGGGGCCACCAGAGATTTTGGTAACATGACTACTTGTAGCCGAGGAGTTTGGATGTAATTGTTATGTTCATACCATGCTGAAAGTAACTTCTCGTCTTTTCCTCTGTCTCTTCTCTCCCTGATTGCCTTTCTCTCAGACATCTCAGGGTGTGCAGCCGAAGCGGTTTAAGACGTTACCAGAGTTGGTGTCATTGTACCTGCAGCCCAGTCAAGGTCTGGTCACCACCCTGCTGTACACCGTGGACAGAGAGGAAACAGCTGTCAGCGATGACCGGGACTATTCGGGTATCTCTAGAGCCCATATACGCAAACTCAGTAATTGTCTCCCTTCTGTCACATGTTAACTCTTCTTTTCTGTGATTGGTAGATGGCGAGGATGAGAAGCCACCCCTCCCCCCTCGCTCTGCCTCCACCTCCACTCCCCCTGGACCAGACACACCCACAGAGAGGTACAAAGTCTGCACGAGGACTCGTTTTGTTGTGTCCAGTTCATAATAATGATAATATGTAAGCGCTGAGAGTTGAATCACAAACTACCCGCAGGGCTTCTTAACCAACATTTTAACCAAGTAGTGCTCACACACAAGAACACAACCACAACACACACACAGAAGAAGGATGTTGCTTTGCTGTGAATGCAATTACATCACAAGTGAGCCCTGCTCACAGAAATAGTAAGCAGAGGTATCATTGATTATCTGAACAAACAAACACATCTACACACGCTCAGTTTTACTGTTTCTGTCGCATGTCACGCACACACACACATCTTGCAGTACACATTGTTACATTTCAATATCAAACATAAGAAACACTGTCTCAAACCCACATGTTCATTAGCAGACACACACATATTAATATCCTCCATTCTGCCTGTGTGCCCCCCTCTGTGTGCATAAAGAAGGAAAGCCACATCCTGTTGAAAACCACGTTGGTCACAGATGATAAAAGCCTTTGATGAAGTGGGGGCTGTCGCTCAGATCTGCGTATGTTAATGAACTCTCGGTGCCTTCGCTCAGATTAAAGTGAAGTGAGTTAGGTGGCTGTATTCATCATTCTGATATTTCTGTTGCAGGTAAAAGTGACCTAAGGTTTTACAGGACGTAACTAACCAACCAAAAGTAGAATTTTCCCAAAGAGATGAAAGAAGTAACAAAAATGAGTGTGTTGAAATAACCTTTCTCACAGTGTCAACTGTAGGTGAAATCAATGAAGCAACATCCTCCTTTCAGGCACAGTGGTCCTCATTTGTCAAGTTCAGTGGTGGACAAAGTACACAACCCTGGTGCTTGAGTCAAAGTATAGATACTCCTGGTCAAATATTACTCCACTACAAATAGAAGTTGCTCAGTCAAATTTTTACTTGAGTTAAAGTACTGGAGTACTTGCTTTTGAAAATACTTAAGTATTCAAAAGTACATTTTCTTTTTTAATATCAACGCATTGCTGTGTTGCCATATCTCATACATATATGAGATATGGCCATGGGTGCACTGGTTCGGAATCGCCGTGTTTATCTGCGGTTGCCATTACCACTTCCGGGTTAGCCATTTGCGCTTTGCTAATAAAATTGAATGGATGCGTTTTACTTTGCAAGCGGATGTCTTGCTTGTGCTTGATTCACAGAGCTGAATTACATATTTTTGCTTTTACATCAAACCCAGTTGAGAGCGGGTACTGTGATTGGTTTTTCGTGTGGCAAATCGCATGCTAGAAAAGAAAAAAAAATTCAACAGCTGACTTCAAAGCTGCTTAAAAGTAACAAGTAACAACAACCTTCGTAGAAATGTAGTGGAGTCAAAAGTACAATACTTGTCTTTGAAATGTAGTGGAATAAAAGTCGTAAATTTCCCAAAAAACAAATACTCAAGTAAAGTACAGATACTCGAAAAATGTACTTAAGTACAATACTCAAGTAAATGTACTTCATTACTGTCCACCACTGGTCAAGTTGTCCTGGAAAGAAGCGTAAAATTGGCCGTGGAATTGAGCCGTGACACTACATAGGGTTCATTAAATTCTCCTGAACCGCCAAAATAAGCACAAAAAACACCATAGATCAGAGACAGTGAAGAAACAACCTTTTCATTTATACTTCACACTTTTAACAATCTGCTGGTTTGCAGACTTTGGGTGTCAAAAGTAAATCTTGGATGCCACAATGCGGACCATATGAAAGGATCTTAAATGCAGAGAGCTGCAGATACAGAAGTTGAAGTTTTAGTTGCAGAGGCTACAGCAAAAGGAGTGTTTTATTTGGCCGTATTACAAGTGGTGTATGGGCTGTGAATAATCTGTCAGCAGTGTTTCTATAAAGGAAAGAGCACCGCAGGAGGTGTTAAACAGTATTTCTGTAAAACTAAAGAAGGAAGCTTCCTTCTTTAGTTTTACAGAAATACTTTCCTTTCTTGACTAGTCCATGTTAACGTTCGGGCCAGAAAGAAATGGTGTCATGTTGAACAACCACAAAGCTGTGACAGCCTATAATACAAATTCTTTGCTCGTGTGTAGAAGTGTAGTTGGCTGGCCAGTGTGTAGGGGGCTGGGGGCATCCTGCTGGCTTGGTTAAGTGAGTGTGTGTGTGTTTTTGTGTGTCTGTGGGTGGCGGGTAGACATAAGCCAGCCCTCTGTTTTAGAGGAAGTATGTGATTCTAAAAGTCCTGACTGCACGGATTCAGTGCTCACAGACTTTCACACAGATATGGCCACTATGAAGTCCATGACACTTCTCTGTTTTCCAATAAAAGGGATGTTTTGTATTTATCTGCAGTTTTGATACCCATTTTTTTAAGTACGAGCTGAAATGTTAAAGATCAGTGTGTGACTTATGGCAGTAATAGCAAAAGTGCTGTAAAGGAAATAGGTAAACAACAGAAAGACAGAACAGACAATAATATAGCAAACAATATGGCAAACGGTACTGGAAAGCTTTAGGTAGGACATGAGGTAAGGTAGAGACAAGTTGAGGATTACAGCATTATTACAGTGTGAATATTTCTAGTGACAATTCAGGGCCCAACATCAAATCACAATAATGCTGTTTTTATTTGTAGTTTGTTTGTAATCTGTATTCTCATGTTGAATTTGTTTTAGTGCTCCAGCAGCTAACGGCCTGAGCACCATCTCCCACGAGTACCTGAAGGGCAGCTATGCTCTGGACCTTGAGGCAGTCAAACAGGGAGCCTGCTCCCTGCCTCACCTCAACAAGACACTAGTGGCCTCCTGCAAACGTCTTAATGGGTAAGAAGGACGCGCACAGCACATCTGTAAACACACATACATCCACAGACACATACTCTCTTGTTCATGCGTATTCTATACAAAGCTGATCTTTTATATATGTGCTCGTCACCACGCTGACAGACTATCTATGTGAGGATTTACAGCCCGCTGAGCTGCCTGCTTCCTCAACTCAACTCTTGTTTTGGTCACAGTGGTACATGTTGCACATTCAAATATTGTGACAAGCCACGAAATCATCAATGAATCATCTGTGATTCATTGTGCAGCCCCAACATGCACACTTAAATAAATATAGTAAATATCTATTTCCCTGTAGATAGATCTAAATGAAGAGGAAGACATGAGAAGGACTTTTTAGAGCTTTGAGACAACTAAATTGTGGATCTGTCTCTGTTTCCCCATATAGGGAGGTGGATAAGGTTCTGTCTGGTCTGGAGATCCTGTCTAAAGTCTTTGATCAGCAGAGTGCTTTCATGGTCTCCAAGATGATCCAACAGGTACGCATCTTTGCCTCTCCGTGTGTGTATGTGTGTGTGTGCTCACTTAGTTAGAATGGAAGCAAGTGGAGGCATTCCTGTCTTTCCGTCTCTTATGTCTAACAACTGGACTGTGTCAGTATTTAAGCCCTTTAACCCCTCGCCACCAATCTGTGGGCATTACCCAGATTGTCAAATGTAAATTTAAGCTGCCTGCATGTATATCCAAGCTGTGAGACAGCATTTATGAACAGTTGGTCATTTTGAAAGCTCAATAAGAAATGCTTCCTCCAGACTCCAGCCAAAAAGTTCGCCCCACTTCCAAAACAGCCACTTCTCTGTTCTCTTTAACAATAACAACATTTGTTGTCATATTTAATAGCTCATCAGGTCCAGGATTGCTCACTTTGAACATGATGTGTGTCACTCGGGACTATTAATTAAGTTTCACAGATGACGGAATATGTGACATAATGTCCTTAAGTAACAAGTCAACACTTCTGTTTAAGTCTTGCTTAATAGTTAAGATCCTTGTGTACAAAGCGACAGAAACAGAGCTACCCATTTAGAATAAGTGACAGAGATTCAGCAAACAGAAAAATCAGGGAGAGAGACTCAGTCTTATTGTATATTGTTATTGTAAACATACATAGAGTAGTTGCGTGGGGTAGAAGCATGCCCACACACACACAAGTGGGTGTCATGAGGAAAAAGCTTCTTTCTTCTCCAGGATCTCCTTGGGACAGCTGAGGTAGACTTAGTCACACTACAGTCATACATACTGAAACACTCGTCTGTGTAGTATATGTGCATGTTGGGATGTCTTGTTTGTAATGTTCTTCCACTACTTGTGTGTTGTTGTCTTACACACTTGTCAATACTTACATGAGATGTTAATAGGTCGAATGTCTCATTTTTCTGTAGGTTTGAGTTGTTGGAGTTACTACTGCAGGAGTATATTTCTGACATTAGTTTATGAATTTCACATCCTTCCTGATAAATCATGATTTAGAGGTGAAAACCTTCAGTTGTAACTGGTGGCATCAGTTCAGTTGTCACTTCAGTCATCAAGCACACGCTAACATGTAGTTTTATGTTTGAGTAAAAACTGATTTAAGACACTATGTAAATGTGAATTGTCTATGTTTGCGGTTTAAATGAAACTTAAGGAAATGCATCATTTCAATGGGCAATTTACTAAGTCGTAATCTTAATCTTCTTCCATAAAAGCCACATTGTTGCATCCCGATCCTTAAAAACCTAAATTGTGGAGCCTCCACACAATGGCAGAAAAACACATCTTATCCTTTCTGTCGTACTCGCGTCCTGTTCTTCTCTCTCAAACCGCACAGCTTACATGGGTTCTAATTGTATTTGTTTTTTTCTCCATCAGTCGGTGAATCAGGGTGGAGACCAGGAGTTGGAGAACCTCGTGACCAAGCTGGCAATTCTCAAAGACCTGCTGTCCTCTATAGAGAAGAAGGTACACACACATATATTCATTCAGTCATGTGTAGGCATGTAACCTCACACACGATCACTTCTGTCTGCCCCCTCTCTGTCACACCCACACTCACACACACACACACACACACACACACACACTCACACACTCACACANNNNGACACACAAATGGAGAGGAATCAGGGGATTTTCTTACTTTTTTGGACAGAGTGTCCATTTGTCCATTTGTTGATACATCCCTTTAATAAATATTTGCATAAGGTGTAATATTAAGAGAGCCAGATGGAGAGCGTGTGCCATGTACGTCATAACAGGAAGTGTTTATAGTTAAGTTTTTTTGTTTTTGTGTAATGCCTAACGAGATTTTTCTAGCACAGTAAAACCTTGCCAATTGGACTTTTTGCTTTTATCCCTAATGTGCAAGTACAGTTTGACCAGCTCTGCCATGTTAACAGGTCATACCATTTCTTCATAATTTGGTAAGGAGGGGCTTTAGCTGCCTGGGAAGGAAATGGCCTCAGTGCAATCAAGCTACATGTCTTGACTCATGTGACGTCACTGGCTCCACCTTCTCTGCTCCTGCTGGACCACATCCAGGAAATGGGGAAACTGTTGTTGACACCACATCTGAAGCTGAAAACAATTCATTTTATCTGTTTACGTCTGTGTGTCTTTCCTTGTGTGTGTTTTTTCTTGTTCTTTCTTTTAATTGT
>NTHP01000577.1:295295-337343 GCA_003416845.1 Oplegnathus fasciatus | reverse complement strand
TGTGTGTGTGTGTGTGTATGTATGTATATGTATATGCATGTACATACATGTATACATATACATACATACATACATACATATGTGTGTATGTGTGTATATATATGTGTGTGTGTATGTATGTATGTATGTATGTATATGTATACGTGTGTGTGTGTATATATATATGTATGTGTGTATATGTATATACATGTACACACATGTATACATATACATACATACATATATATGTGTGTGTATATATATATGTCAAATCCATATGTATGTATGTATGTATATGTATATGCCTGTACATACATGTATACATATATACACACAAATATAATTTTTTGTTTTGTTTTGTTTTGTTAGCCCACCCACCCACCCCACTAACTAAACTACCCCAACTACCCCAATAACCCTCTCCCTCCCNCTCCCAGCATGCCTTTCCACTGTCCTTGCCTCGAGCACCACTTCCTCTATCTTCCCTTGAGAGAGAGACAGACAGGGGGAGAGAAATATTCTCAGCACTGGGAAACCTGGTTAACAAACTCTGACAAAAATCTTGCATGAGTTAAAGAAGTGATATTGTGTAAGAAACACATGAATAATAATAATATTATCGTTATACCAGGTATGAACATGGGTGGGACGTTGGCGTCATACTGGTGGGTTTTGGGGTTCCAGAAGGCTGTCCTGCACACTGCCACCACAGACTGGTGTGTGCTGGGACAGTGACGAGTAATTGCAACAATATCTGCATTAACCTGGTCTACATACACCTGGAGAGGAAGATGATTAGAGATTAAACTTGCCGTTCACTGATAAGTGATCTCTAGGAAAGAAGTGCAGAAACACAACATCAATTAGCACGCAGCACCTAAGATGGAGACATCAAAACTTTCTGGGCATACTGCAATCTTTTTTTTACATTAAAAACCTTAAGGCTTGGGTAGGCAATGTCCTTTAGAAGCATTTTTTGTTATATTTGTTGAAATTCTCTTTACATCCAGACAGCAATCAATAAATCAAATGCTCTGACAAAAAAAAGAAAAAAATCCAGTGTCTGTGGCTGTCACAGGACTGTAATAACACCTGTAATACCTGCCTGTCTACCTACACACCTGCCCACCTGCACTCACTGTGCATGCCCGGAGTCTTCCCCAAGGAAGCTAAAGCTAGCGAACTAGTTGCACAAGAATGGCAAAGAAAGAAAAGAAAGACAGAAGTAGAAAAGGCTACGACCAAAAAGAGGTTGGATAAAGCAAGAGGTCAAACCAGAGTCAACATCTTATGGATTTTCAATGGTGGTGAGAAGAACTGAGGGAGTTGAAGGGCTGAAAAGTGACACTGTGAGTACTAACAACAGCCATGTTGGTTGGTTACGTTCATTATGATGATGTTCGGTGTTTTCAGACATGTGAATGAGACATGAGTCTCAGTTGGACACAGTTAGCGACGACAATGACGCACGGCGCTCCTCTCCCCAACGCTCTCTCGTTGACTCGTCCTCCAGCAGTAGTCAGGCAGTGCACGTTCGTGTGTTTTGAGGGGAGTGGCTTTGGAGGGAGACCTGAAGGGGGGGGGGGTCGTATACTTTCAAAATCTAGCTTACTCTTGCTGGTTTCTCCAACACTGCCTACGCTAGCTTTAAAGAGAATGAGCTGAAACTGTTTTTAGTGCGAACTGATGTTTCATTCTATGAACACACACTAAGTACATTGTGGCACCTGTATGAATCCCTGGGCAGCCAGTTCCTGGTGCAGCTTGTTGAGTGCCAGTTTCCCAGCTATGATGCCAGTTTGGAATCCAACCTCACCAGTGGAGGTGGGTGGTGCTGAGGGGTTCCACTTGGGGTAAAAACGCTCTTCCTTCACCACAGAGATCTACACACACACACACACACACACACACACACACACACACAAAGTGAGTCATGCAGCTTCTTTGGTAGCACTTTCAAGTGTCTGCTGTAAAATACCCACCAGCATCTGGGTGCCTGTGGGAAACTAGTCAGCTCACTCTACATTGTGACACTGTAGCTCTACAGCTAGCTTCTGAGGTCACAACTTTAGAGAAAATAAACTAGCATTAACCATATGTTCATACTCGCAATAAATATTGAGGCATTTGTTTGCAGGTTTCCAAAACAACTCATAATTATGGTTAAACGCTAAGTTACACAGCTGAGCCCAAATAATATCAGATGTGAGTAATAGCTTGTGTGTGTGTTTGTAAATAACCTGATGTGGCACTAATTCATCATATCCTTTGGTGGAACCAGTAGCACAGCAAGCCATGGAGACCATAGCAGAGCTGGGGAGGGAGTCCAGTGCTGAACGCAGCTGTATAACAAAGAGAGGCAAACACGCAGCAGTTACTGTATACACCTGACATCTGGATAGTTTAACCTGTTAGATTTCAACATAGTGACTTTATCAGTTTCTTTTTGACAAGTTTTGGCCATACTTTGAACTCTGAACAGGTAAACAGGTAAAAATAGAAAAAGTTGCAATCGAGTGAAGACTACTATTAAATTGGAATTTTATACATTGCAGAAATTATGCGAATTTAATTAGGTAAGGAAAACCCACAGAAATATACATTCTAGGGGCTTAGAAATGCTCAATAAATAAGATAATGCATACTAAAGCAAATGGTTATCAGCATCGTCAGTCATTCAACCCCATCTTAACCTGACTCTGACAGAGACCCACCTGTATGGGACACTCATTGTCGTGGGTTACATCAAGGAACATGGCATGGGCGATGGAGGGAATCAGTGGGCGGAGACTGGGCTGAACAAAGGCTCCGACTGGCTCGCCTCCGTAACGATAGACCAATCTGCCTTCTTCATGGCTGTCACCAGCTGACATGGCCTCTGTGGAAAGGGTGGGGGGTGAGGAAAACTTCATGAGACAGGGGAAGACAGTCATCATAACACAATCCATACTGCTGCAGCACAGTGGGTGTGAGTTCACACATTCCAGTTTACTGTAGTGCAATTCAATGCGGGCGATGTACAGTAGGTGTTTTGCTGATGGGCAACACAAGCTTATCTTTAGTAAATGTATTTAATGCTTGTTCACAAATGTATGGACTAAGCTCACAGGCATGACTGATACAGAATATTCCCTATTTTATAAATAGTTTTAAGATGTTACGTTCAACTAGATTTCTGGCATTATACCTGTCATTATATATAATATTATAAGTTTAGAGAGTAACTATGGGTGCCACTTGTGCCAACCCAACTAATGCCACTGTGCAGGTCTGTATTTGTTATTTTGGGAATTGTGTTTAAATACAGACGGGTGACAAATTCAAGGAAAAAAACATAACGTAAACATAACAAATGCTTCCGTACGGGGAACAAGGGCTCACTGAATGGTTTGATGAATATGGAAATGATGTGAATCACAGCCTTCACAGTCACCACCAGTCTTTTGGAAGAATGCCGTTCATCCCTCTAGTAGAGGTCAACATACTTAAAGAATATATGACAGGGAGCACTTAGGCTGTTCTGGAGGCTCGCAGTGGAACAACAGCTTACTAACATATTTGTTAGTAATTGTGTTGCATTTTACTTTGATTTGTCACCCACCTGTATGTAAATACGATACACAAGCAACATAAATACCTAACTTGGTATCCCAAACAGTCCACTTTGTCAATGTCAGTGAATATACTCTATGTGAGTGCATCCTGAACATATAAATTGCTGTACCTCGTATGAGCGATGATATCCCTAGCTTGGTTACGAAGATATTATCCAGCTCCTCACTACCGGTGAACAGTTCAGCCACCACATACAGGTTAGGACAAACTGTTCTGGCCACGTCCAGCATGAACTGATCAACCACAGCAAGGAAACACACAGAAACAAGTGCAGACAAGTGCAAGAGATCATGGTTTGGAGAGAGGGGGAGAGAGGGAGAAAGAGGAGGAGGTTGGGGAAGAGATAAGAAAGGACATAAAGAGGAGGAGGAGGAGGAGGAGGAGAGTTAATATGAAGGGGATGCAGCCAGTTAGTGATAAAAGGTCTCAAAGTAACCACAACATGCAGTCATGCAGTTCATGACCACAGAGTGAGAGTAAAGAGATAGAAAGAGAGGGGATGTTTGGGTATGAAGAGGAGGAATGCAGAACAATGCAGTGAAGAGAGAAGAAAGAGACAAAAAACACAATGTTAGTTCATGCATGAGAGTTGTACCTCGTATAAGGCTGCTAATTCCCAGCCGGTTAACAAACACATTGTCAATGAGCTCGCTGCCTGTAAAGAGTTCAGCTATCACATACAGATTGGGTCTGACCTCTCTGGCTGCGTCTAACATGGCCTGGACAAGACAATACACCAGCATCACAGACAGTGAGAGAAGAAGGGTCTGCTGTTAACAGGGTTACACTGATATACACTATGCATCTCCCTTTATACACACATGAAGACTTCATCTGCAATGAAATTTGATTTTCTTTTCCCACTAAACATACAGTGCATGTTTATTTTGACTATTGCTTCTTAAACAAATCATATTTACAGCTACAATATGCAACATGATGTTAAAAATATACTAAATGAACAGGATATGGACAAATTCACCCTTGGCACGAACATGTTTCTCAGTCACTATGAGGGTAAGTTTGCGGCACATACCGTTTCCTGCAGGCATGTCATAAGAGTGTGGCCATAGGCAGCATCAGTGTTGTTTTTTAGGCTTTGCAGATGCCAGTCAGTTAATCCTCAGGCTAGACAGTACTTTAAGGTAGACAACATGTGGCAGTATTGTAATCTGAATTGCCTAAAGTAGCCAAGGATATTCCTGAGCATTAGACAGCTGTAGCAGGTAAATGTGCAAATCTTTTTTTTAGTCACACAGTTTAGTCAGAGCAAAGTTTCTCCATTGGTTTCTGTGGCAGCCCGATACTACGAGGTGTTGTAATTTCACTGATGTTGCATCACAAGTTTAACACATTTAAACAGAGAAATTGGCACATTTAACATGGATTTGGCTCTTTACTCGTTCAGAAAGGCCGATGTGGATCTTAAACATTTTCATATTACACAGAGTGCCCAGAAAAATAGATACCCGTATGATGTAATGCAATGCAGCACAACAGGCCTACAATAAATACAAGCCAAAATGTTCCATTTTGTTGAAACTGTATTTGTGTGCGTTGACTCAACTGTTTGGTCATTTTTGAGGCTGCAGAGGACTGCATTCTATTGAAACGTGTTTTTTTAATAGTGAATACATTTACATGCACACTAGTACTTTGGTTTTGAGCCATATCCTGTTTTTGATCGTACTCAGGATATGACGTTTACGTGGACCATGAGAAGCCTTGGTTATTCATTTCATTGTATACATGATTATAGAAAGTACCCGTGTTTCTGATCGTACAGGTGTGCCTTGATTCCTCAACATCTAAGCCACTCATTTCTGTATGGTCTCAGTTTGGTGAGTGGCTGTTTGACCTCTGCTGCATTCACCACTCTTTGCTATTCTGGACTCCTCCATCTCATCACAGTAACAAGAATGACAATACAATTTATGCTCTGCATTACCGAAGTCTTTTCCTTAATTTCAGCATGTCTATCATCATTACATCATTTATCATCATAGTTTTAGTTTTACTGACTAACTACTAACTCACTGATGTGACTAGAGTTGAGGATGCACATGCACACGTGGAAAAGAATGATCAGAAACCAGGATCAGGTGTTTACATGCCGTAAGATACTGGTTTCTATTGGAGTACTCCAGCTACCATATTCAGAATTGGGATATGTGCTGGATATGATGTTTCCCCAGGCAACACATAAGGAAGATACTCCAAAGGCTCAATCATAATCGGGATACTAGTGTGTATGTAAATGAACTCATTGTGTCCACCAGATAAATGTGTGTGGAGGAGCAAAAATACAAGGTTGTCCAATACAACAACACAACAAACTACAACCTCAAAAGTGAGCACAGAGTTGAATCAATAACCTTTCTGACACAGAGTCAACAACTACTTTAGAATTCTCAGTTTAACAATGGTGGTCTGTATTACAGTGAGAGCTGTACTGGATTGCATTACAACGTACAGGGACTTCATTCAGGACATCTACTTAAATGTATGATAATATGATACAGTAAGTCATTACCTCAGCTACATGTAATGGTGTTGAATGGCAGTTGTCCAGTCTGACTCCATGAAAATATTTGGCTGTGATTTCAGTGTATTTCCGCATGTGGGCCCACAGGTACGGGCAGTCCTCAGGCCCTTTGCCATAGCGGAGTTTGACACTGTCGCCCCAGCACACCAGCTCCCGACGCACGTACACATTGGAGCCTATAGGTAGCACAGACACAGACCAATACTGATACAGTGAACCACAATTTCATCAGTGCAGACAGTACAACATATAGCCTGAAAACATCTTATATTGAATTGAGAGTCTCAGATCCCTGTTAACGGACACACAAATTCAAATGTGTTTCATCCCATATAAAAAATTATATAACGGGATGAAGCATGATGGACAGAGGGAGGAATGAGGATCCCTTCTTTGCCTTAGTTACAGTATGTTAATGTGTCTGTGTTCATCTATTTCCTCGTCCTTACAGTTTTAAGAAGTCTAATAATATTTACCTGGCTCAGCAAAGTTACGCAGTGGATCGTCGCCCATCACCCAACCGTTGTGAGCCAGGAAGTGACACATCTTGTCTGGCTGGTCCAGTAGCTGCATCTCCTGCTCCAGAGTCATGTCCTGATATGGGAAGGTGAAATACCTGAGACAGACAGATGAAAACACTGAGATCCACCAACACTCCCTTTACACCTTATCATGAACCTCATAACCTGGTTATCTGTATAAGATGTAGCTTTAACATTTATATTACTATGCATCTATATCATCTTCCTCAACTGATACAATTCACAAAGGAGGAAGAAGTCTTGAGTAACTGCCATGCTGCATACAACATTAGAGAAAAATCTGAGTTGTGCAACTACTTTCAAACAGGAATGAAATTTGGACTTGTAAAGTATTTCTGAGTATCTTCTTGGTGTATGTGGACCAAAGTAACCTGCATAGTGATGCTCAGTGTGGCCAAAATTCAACAAACAAATCAGGAGAACATGAGTTTGTTCACTCCTAAGAGTACAAATAAGTACCCAACGTCAAGGGTATAACAGCTGTACCTTAGGAGGGTACTGCCCCAGTGACAAGCTGTTGTTCACATAACGGTACAAATTTAGCACATTATTTGTGACAGTGTAGTGGGGACTAATGGTGGGAATGTCACTCAGCACATTCACGTCCTCCAGACAATAAAACCTTTTTTTAAAACTCGATGAGCTGTCCTCTTCCACCAACACCGAGCCAAAATATCAACTTTGGACACAACATATCTAAGTAGGTCTCCATGGAATTAGCTTTGCTAATTGCTGCTATATTCACGCTTCCAAGTGATTAATTACTTTTGATTTTACTGACCAAGTGACTTTTCCTCCAGCACCACTCGTAGGACAAACTTTACATTCGTGGCCCCACTACTGATACAGTTCTTAGCATAAGAAAAATGAATGGCCTTCGTGTTGTTACTTCCATGTTTAAACAAAAACAGAAATGCTCACTGTTCATTAGTACAGATGACTGCATTACTCTGTAGAATCCAACATGGTCCAATGCAATGTAACACTATAAGACTAATGGCAGGGATTTTTCCCCAGCTGGCATCTCAAACCTATAGTAAATAGTATAATAGAGCACAGCATAGCATCTTCCATCTGTCCATCCCTCCACCTCTCTTCTACCTCTGTGTACTGTATCTATCCCATTCCTTTTCCTCTCTCCTTAAACCCATGTTTAAATTCGTTACCTGGTAACCAGAGGGTTTTTCCTGCAAACAGGACCAAGTTTGGGGCCATGATCTGCCAGACGCTCATACACTACATTTCCCACGACACAGGTGGCAGCCTTGAGGAAAGAAGAGGAAGAACATAATGAACGGGATGCATTGTGTATTTTGGGAATGCTCAGTGTGTCTCCAATTCTACACTTTATGCTAATCCTATGCAGAATACACTACGTTCTAACGCTGATACCGCACTATTTTGGTAGTTAGTATGCAAGACATAAATAATGAACCTGTTTTATAAATGACAGGAGGCATTTTGACATTTCCAGTATCTATATCAGCATCTCCTCCCTGACTCCGCTGACAGCCACACCAACAGGTGTCAGGTTTGGCTCCAGCTGGCTCCCATGTGCACTCACATGTTTGCTCAGACATGTCTGACCTTCCTTGGCATGTAGTGTTTGGTCATATTATGCTGTTGTACTGCTTTCTAATTATTTATATAGGTGCCACCAGCAGTAACTACATTATACTTAACCTTACCTGCTCCTGATGCTGGTGCGTGATGTGGTGCTGTTCTTGATTCAGCTCATTCAGTTTCTGTCTCAGCCAACCACAGCACTCCTCGATGTGCTGTGGGGAGAAGCTATAGAGAGAGAGGTAAATACCACTGCTCTACATTCTGCAAAGTGCTACATACATACATGTATATGTATACATACTGTACATAACTGTACACATAAATAGGTAGGGCCTGCCAGGTCAGGATTACTAATTGGAGGCGTTTGTGCTTTAAAACCTGTTCACACTTGACTCAATGGTAAAATTGCACTGGTACACAGTATTTGTGTACTGCATATATTCTTGCTTTTGTAGTTTATAGCTAACAAGATATAATCCTGCAACTTTTAAGTTGTCATTTCATTATGTGAAACAGAATCACATGATGCACATTATGTTTTGTGCTGATTCTTTCTTTGCAATGCATGGCATTAGTGTCACTCGTCAAGCTGTTTCCTGATATTTTAGAGTTTGGCACGTCAGATTCTAGAAAAATTCGCTTTGTGTTTGGTGTGAACACAAGCGAATTTTCGCCTCGCACAAGTTTGACCGCAGGATAATTTGTGTTTATTTGCATTTAAACACAACCCGCGAATATTCGCCTGTCCATCTGTCTCCGGTGAGAGGCAGTTTCATCACTGGTGTGTCAAAATCAATAAATATTCACTGTATCGCGCCGCGTGGCAAGTCACACGTCAGCTGAATTAATCTGGCTCACTACAGCGGTATGATCCCAAAATAAACAGATTTTGCTGTGAGTTAATTGCAATAAATGGAACAAAAGAATGCCGAAACAACTACATCATGATGCTGATTTGTAAAAAGTCTGAATTCATGCTCTATCAGGACAGTCCGCAAGACGACAAACAAACAACTTTTAAAATGCTTGTTTTCTGAATTGGGGTTTGGATTGACACATCGGCTGAATTAATCTGGCTTACTACAGTTGTATGAACCCGCGTTGCATAATTTGCGTCGCCCAGCTCAAATTTACTGAATTCACGTCTATTTGTGTCTTTGCATTGACTCTGTATGTAATCGCGCCCCGTGAAAAGTTTGATTCGAGTTTGGTGTGAACACAGTGTTATAATGCCTTATAATATTAGTGTTATACGATGTTGTTGTCTTACCAAAATGAACCTTTCATCAGTTAAGAAAAAGAGACTTGACTGGTTTTCAAATCAGCAGACAAAAATTCATGAAAGAACCAATAAAACTGTCACTTCATACAAAAAAATGAAGAAAAATGAAAAAGTTTGAACAATAACAGTGGTAGCTTGAAGTTCTGAAACTGACCTGTGAGGTACAAATGTCTCCAGAGCAGAGTCCATGTCCACTGTGTTGCCATAACGACGGTACTCTGGGTCCTGAATGATCCTCAGGCCCTTCTTCCCCTCAGTCTTACTATGGTCTGGCTTTGTGCCTAAAAACACATACACACAAAGGATATCTTCTGTTAAAATATCATCTAAGCATCTAAAGCAAATGTCTCTATAGCAGCTTTCTAACTGATGAGCACAGCCACCATGATCTGTCACTGAACAGACAGAAATGAGACAGCAAGTGTTGCTGTCCATTTTGTCCATGTTTTGAATTCCTTTGACACAACGGCAACAAAACATGCAGAGCTGTGTCTGTCAGTTCAGTACAACACATTGGATACTCCTCATCAACAAACAACAGATGATTGTGGACGCATCTCAATTAATATACATTGTAGAATACTGTTGGAATACTGTGACAGCTGTGACATTTTATTAAAACAACAGTTCCTAACTGTGGTAAAGGCTCGACTACACAAGAGGGGTTTCAGACGCGTTTTTCGGCTGTCTCATGCGGATCTGGCAGAACATGTACGCTTCTATTTGAATCAACACAGGTGTTTACAGAGGAGACTACTGTTACGCTTCAGGTCTACTTTTTTCTGTTTCATGCACATAATTCAGTGATTGTGTATCGGACTCTGAGTGCTGCCAAACACAGCTGACCTACACAGCAGTTCTGTGCCTGAACACATCCTGTGTAGATACTGAGGCTGCTGCTGCTGCTGCTCTGCTGACACGGTTTTTAAGTGTTGCAACCATTACAAACTTTACATTGTTTTGCAGTACAACTTCTAGTCTTCGACACACCATTTTGTAGCAGGGTTCTGAACTGCTCCACAGCACTGTCCACTTTGACCTGGTAGAACTCCCACAGTTTGATTTGAGGATACACGTCCTGCCACAGCACACTACGGATGGCCTGATACACACACACCAACACACAAACACACACAGAGAGAGAAGCAAACACACAAATGATCACATTACTAAATGAGCCTTTCTTACTATAGTTTTCATGGCCTTCAAAATGCTGTTGAACAATTTGACATTTAACAACACATCACAAGGGTTTGACAAATACACAGTTTCATAAGGTGTTCAAACCATAAGGTGTACATACAGTACTTGTAACACAGTCAATAACAAAAAGAGTGAATCTGAACTAATATGTGCTCTCTGTGTTATCTGTCATCCCTTTGAGGATGTGCTGTGGACATCACACTTACTCAGGCTTTACTCATGTCACTAACTATCTGCATTTACCAATTCAGGAAAACACATTCCAAGTCACAGGCTGAAAAAACATATTCCAAATTAAATTCTGTCATACGATCCACAAGTCCCACTGGTTGTCACACGTGTATCCTCTACAACACAGTCTTGAAATGCCAGTCATGAAGTGTGATGTGTCTGCTCTTTTCACACTCTGTAGTCGTGCAGTGTGTGCTCAGCTGAACTATGTTTACTCACGTTCAGATGGCTCTCGTTGGTAATGTCAGCAGGAAGTCCTTTAGCTTTGTAGCGTCCCTCTGCCACTCTGGTGGTTAAATGCCAGATAGCTCTATCTAACACCCAGGCCGGTCGCAGGTGGGGAGAGTTCACCAGGTTGTAACCACACTCTGGATGTTTTTTGATCCACACACTGTTAGCAGCTGTAAAGAAAAAGAGAAACACAGAATCCAATTCACCACCATTTAGCTCTTTTAATAACAAGTGATTAAAGTGTCTTAGGTACGATGAATACTTGAAAATTGTTGGCAACAATGGTGAGGATGAGCCAGAAAGGAATCATGTAGTGAATTCTTTTCACAGCCGGGAAAACGTTAACATTATTCCCTAGATCAGAACAGCCTTTCACTACTGCAACTCCAAAGAAAAAGATAATGGTAAAATTAAATTGATATATCTGCATTAAACATTAATCACTGAGATTGCATGATTTCTCATGACATTTGCTACACTGGAACATTTATAAAAAGCTATGGTTTGCTTTTTCAAACTTTGCTTACAACACATAGTTACTGTACAAGTAAAAATATATACAGTATGTATATATTAATGGATACAAAAGCATACATCAGATTAAAAAAGGATGCCATTTCAGTATATTTCCAGCAGCAGATCGTGTACCAGCCTTATTCAAATAGTTTAGAAAGGTTTGCCATATAAAAAACTTGTTTGTAGAGATCTACACCAGAGGTTGCGTTAGACTTTCTCCTTGTCCGTCATTTGGATGGACAAGGTTGTAAAAATTCTGCCATAATCTATTATTACTCAGCATTGTAATTTTATTTTTTAAATGATAATAAGATATTTAATAGCATTTAATTTTCATTCATTCATTTTCATTTTTTAATAGTTAATATACGGAACAAGCTTATAGATTATGCATTTATAAAGGGCATGGAGAGAAAAGATGACACCGACTGTGCGGTCACTTTTTATGTACATTCAGCTGCCACACTGGAGACTGGAATTATCAGCACCACTTCAGCCAAAGTCGGGGAACATTTCTCCCGGGGAAGTGATCAGAAGTCGGCAAGACTCTCTGAACGTGGGGTTTCCCGATCCTGCGAGCACTCACTTCACCGGGAGGAAATCCCACAGCATGTGCTCCTTCTGCACAAGTGGCGCAGCTGCACCCCTCTGTGACCCGTAGTGGTCACAGACACGCTCCAAGGCGAGTATGATGGACAGGGGTGTTAATCACTTAAAGTTACGGTAGATCGCCTCAGTGTTCTAATCTGTCAGAATGACGGACGGCCTTCAGATTTTTCCGTCATTGTTAAAAAAATTCTGTCAATGACGGAAAATATTCAGTTAACGGGACCACTGATCTACACACAGACTGACACTTAACACTGACAGTCAGACAGTCTTTAACCTTTTAATCAGGCTCATTTTACTGCCCTTTACTGACCTGGGAAAGGGAGGGAGGCTGGGGTGATAAGGGTAGACGGGTCCCAGCGAGTACACCGTGCTAACATAGGAGAGCACATACAGTACAGAGCTGCAGTGTCCTTTCATTTACCTTCATATTAGTGTGTTCAGCTTTTATTCAGAAGCTACATCCCATTTCATGCACTTTAATGAGCATACTGGACCCAAAACAAGTTTATCAATGATTTTCAGAACTCTGTCTGTCAACTTATCTAAACTAAGTCACTAAATCTGCCATTGTTCTGTTACACATTCATGTGTTCTTAGTCTTTACCTCATGTGATCACATACTCTACACATACTTCGAATGGGTACAGAAATTCAGTGTACAGTAGAGACGTTTTTTCTCCTCTATTACTGTTACTACGTGAATCTTTATTGGTCAAAAGGAGTTGAATTTAATCAAATGTCTTGGTGTTATATCCCCATAATGACAACAATGTTTTCATAAATGTTACTTAACAAGACTAGTAATCTCTTTTTCCTCATTGTTCCCCCTAAGGCCTAGCAGCTCTGCTTCACTACTTGATGCCAGTGGCCTTTTTATTAATGTGAGGTCGGTTCCTGGTTTAGCATGCTGCTCACACACACCACATACTTCACAGTGTGTGTGTGTGAGAGAGAGAAGGAGAGAAAGAGAGAAAAACTGGGAGACACTATACTCTGGTATAGTAGCCATTGTTTATAGAGAGGCCCTGATGAAAATCCAAGAGCCTTTCCATGACTTTCCAGAATTAAGCAGAAGCACTAAATGTTCTTTTCAGTTTGTTGTATTTCAACTGGGTCTCTGCTCTGGTTGGGCTGTAAACCAATTGGAATACATAGTTCACATACATAAACAGATGCACACAATCACTCACCGGTATGATTATACACCACATCTGTAATACACAGCATGTTCCATTCTTTCCTTAACTTCTCCACCAGCGCCCCCACATCTTCCCAGCTGTAGCTCTGACCCTCTGGGCTGAAGTCAGGGCTAAAGTTCAGCTGGTCTGCCAAGGAGTAACATGACCTGGACTCTCCTAGAGTCTGCAGAGGCGTGAAGTGGATCATGTTGTATCCTGTGAGAGAAAGCCACATACACACTATTATTAAGCCAATGTCTGTTTGACTGTTTAATACTACTACTTCTAATAATAATAATAATGATGTGCATTCTGTGTGATATGAAGGCTCCAACCCTCTGTGACCCTGAACAGGATACGTAGCCTACTGCCTTTACACTTTGTCTCTAGTACAGCACCTGTACACACACACACCACAAGGGTAATGATTCATCTGAGTTCAGCCATTTGAGTTCAAGGTGAGGACTAAAATAACAAACTTTAAACAAGGACTGGCTGTCAATACGATCCAGTGACATCAGGTGACCTCTCAGGTTCGAGTGGAGGATCACAGACATTCTTACAAATCCTTTTTACCTGATGCCAGTGAAGTGACTTTGTCTTTATCACTTTGGCAGCCCGCAAGTCTGTAAAATGTACTTCTTGGTAATGAGCTGACACAAATGGCTTATGAAGTCTGTCACATCTGCAGCTTGATTTGAAAACATCCATTATATCTTAACTATTCATTCAGCAACTAATTTGTTCACATGAATTATAAAACTGTGCCCACAAATTCATTATAATGTTAGTCTCCACTAATAATGTTATTTTCCTGAAGTCACTCACCACCCTGGGCTCTGCTACCTCTATGGCTCTAACCCATTTCCACAAAAAATGAAATAAAATACACACACCTGACTCCTTGGCTACTCTCAGTCTATCTGGCCAGTCATCCAAGTGTCCCAGACATTTGGACAGGTAGGTCTGGATGCTGATACAGTCTAATGGGAGGACGTGATTGTCTGCTCCAACACGAAGGACTGGGTCGACAACGATATATCCACTTCCTGACTGCTCTGTGTCTCTGTGGAAAAAAATGACACAAAGTAAAGTAATGGTCAAAGTGGAGGTGAAGAAGTGCTCCCCAGTTAACAAGTGGACTAACTAGTATCATCATCATCATCAAAGTCAAGGATGAACTTTGATGCTTAACTTTTAAGCCAACACAGACAAGAAGCCCTACAAGGGCTATGGATTCAATCATAACAGCTACTGATGTCAACAGATTCATCTCCATGACAGGTGTGTAAGCTCAATATGCTGATATAGACCGTGTGATATGGTTGAAAGCTCTGGAAAAAGCTGCTAAGTGGACCTTGAATTGGGACCGTTTTGTAAAACTACTATTTCGAAGGTGTAGTCCATCTTTAGGAGGGTCTTACCCATGTCCAAAGTAGTACTGATAGGACCCGGCTATCTGGAGGTCCAGAGAGCAGAACTTATCAGAGTCATCCTCCCGTCCTGTTGGGTAGTTCCACGCCAAAACGCGGAAGTTGTTTCGTTCAAATGGCTGTCCTTCAAGTGGATAGTTGGTGTGCACCATAACCCTCCTCCCCTGAAGGCTCGGACCCAGGCGGAACTGGAGCTCAAAACCTGAGGAGAGAGAAATGTGTTGACTAGCTGCTTTATTTCAACATATGATGACATATTGATGAAAGATGATGCTTATAGCCACGTGTCCCACAAAATACGACTTTGTTTCCATTCCACCTCGTAGTTTGATTCATTTTTGTGTGATTTTTAGCTGGATGTATCAATTTCATTGAAAAAACTCTATTATGAGCCTGCTTGCTCCCCCATCCATACTGGCCTTTTATGGTGTCAACGTTAATACTGTAACACAATTGCACACAGTCTCTCTTTCAACACACTCTCACACAAACACACACACAGACGGTTCTGAGGCTCTGAATTAAACAAAAGGAATACTTTACACAAACAGTCACTCATATTGAGATTAGCCCCAAAAATGTCAAACTTCCAGGTCCTCCAGAGTCTGAACCATGACAGGGTTGTCTATATATAGTCCAGTTTAACAGGCAGCCCACAAAATCCCTATCAGGTTCAGAGTGCTGTAAATGTCAAATGGCACACTTCTCCCTCCAAGACAACTAGCTACTCCTCCTTCAGCCAACGCACACACACAATCCATTACTGCTACTGGATGTCTTTATTTTCGATTCATATTGAGCTATGATGTACTACAGCTTTAAAGCAGGACTTCTTAATTACTTTTATGTCATGACACCCAAAGACCAACATTAGGGCACTGTCACCCTATTTAATCAATGTAGTCTCAGCGACGCATGTAGAAGACTTTTGTTATTGGTTTAGAAGGGAATTACAGAACAATCCACTCGAGGTATCTGCACGAGTTTCAGAAAGCCAAGTTTGAGGCCTACAATTTGATGGTGGTGTCATTCGTTGTATGAGCTGGTGTGAGGAACAGAGACAGTAAAGCCACCAGTAAATGACTGAAAAGGTCATTGACAATGATCAAATGCAAAATGTTAGACTTATTTGCTCTGCTAGTGCTAAAACCAAGAATGTAAAGGCACGAACACACAACAGGAAGCTACTTGTTCCAAGCTTGGTGCTCTTCCTCATGCAGCATATGTATGGATTTCAAATGTAAATGCCACTTTCTCTAATTCAGTAACAGTACTGTGATTACTGAAAGTTGACTTCCTGCATCATCTCTTTGTAAATGTCAAATATTTGTCATTTTTGAATATGTGTACATCCAAATCCCTCTCTTTTCTCTTCCCCCAAACAGTTTAAATATTTCTGATGGCTCATCCTGTCCTCATGTCATATATATATATAAATCTATCCCATCAAATGTAATGTGGGACATGTGTGTTTTGATATAAGTTGGCTAAATCTGTGTTTACATTTCCAAAAGAGCATGGTTTTAGTCTAATGTATTCATTTCTCCCCCGGCCTCCTCCTCCTGATCTAACAACGCAGGTGAGGGAGGTATGGGTGGAGGCCGACAGTCCTCCACAGCTCTGTATCTCTCTGTAGTCTCCAGAGACTCATGCACATTTTTGGCATAAAATATCTAAATCAACAGCTTCAACTAAAACCATATCAAGCAGTATGTATATAAAGTAGAACAAAATATATACATAGATCCTAGTAAATAACTTGCTACTGTAGGTTTGTGCAGCCTCCCTAATACATTCAAGCATTAAGTAAAGTGGAACACTAAAAGCGCAGTTGTTTAAAAGTCACATTACCTTGTTCAAGCCGGAACAGAGTCCTCTCTAAATTTTCCTTGTCGTTCAGCATTAGGACTCGAATCTGCTTCAGGTGCTGAGGCAACATCTTAAGAAAATCTCCTCAAAGTTAACTGAGCCCAGGCCTCCTGTAAAGAGGAAAATACAGGTCACTAAATAGTTTATAACCACAAAACACTTAAAATTATTAAACATTTTTTTTGGATTCCAAACTGTATGAATTAGTCCCCAAACTGCACGTCCTTTAACCATGAGGAAATGCTTTCAGCCAAATCAGTGGAATTCCACATTCCCATGTGGAGCAATGCGCTGGCAGTATGTTGGCACTGAAAATGTGTTTGTGCAACACTGGCATTGCATTCAAATTGCCCTCAGGTCGTACTGTGTCCAATGGAAAAATCCAGGCTGAAGAGTTCAAAACGTTTTTTGCACACCACAACGTCTTAGTGACAGGTGTGAAGGATTAAAACTCTGTAGACTGAAAAGAAGCAGGAAATCCAACCCCTGTCGATCACTATTATATATATATATATAATAACAATTCAATAATATTCAAGGCTTGGCATGTACAGTAGACCTCAGATTAATCTTAACTGATGGACTTCTACTGGCTGAACTGTTAGTTTTGAAAAAAATGGGTGCGGGATCATGACTTTAAAATGTGATGACTAGATTTTATTGAACTTCCTATGCTGTCCTTAATCCTTTGTCATAATCCAGTGTTGTTTGTTTGCTTCAGATTCTCCAACTTTCTTAAAATTGTCCAAAGAGACTCATTTTATTTAGTTGAGTCTTAAAATGTGGTTTTCGTCAAGCAGGGGAACTAGTCCATCAGTGCATTAATAACTTTACATGCTTTCAATGGGACTCATGTTTTGAGAGTTATGTTAACTACTGCAGCGCCCGTTCAAATGGGCCTGTTCGGAACGGGCCGATTGCTTAGCCTCTGGTATGAACCGCTCATCCAAACAACTTCACACTTGACATTGCACTTCCTTGGGTCCTCAGCAATAAACCCACCAAGTGTGAAGTCGGCTGTTGAGATAATCGAAGGACAGACAGACAGACAGACAGAGACTCCTTCCATTCAGATACCAATGGATTTAATCGTGACTAGTATCAAGCAGAACTCTCATCCAAAGAAAACTGGATGAAATGTGTTTACACACCATGCTTTGAACAGTTCCTACTGAAACTAAAGAACACCTATGGGAGATTTTGGACCGACGTGTTAGACAGCACTCTCTCCACCCCCATCATCAAAACACCAGAGGAGGGAATATGTTTTGGAAGAAACCAACCATCTATTTTAATACTTAGATAACTGCTGCTCTTCCGATTACAGTCAGATTGTGGCTGCAGAAGTAGAGCACATATTTTTCATCATGTGCAGGAAAGACCACTGAGTTGAACCAATCGACGACACAGCCACAAACTATAGAGAGACAAATAGGTTAGACCCCACAATACATGTAAACGACTCAAAGAACAGCACTGAAACTCTGAAGTAACAAGCACACTTCAAGGGTTCAAGGTTCAATGATTTATTTATTTATCATTTATTTATCATTTATCAACAAAACCTGCAACAGAAGTGTGTCATACTACAGTAGGTTGAACACTAACTATCTGTTTTTGTCTGCTGACAGAGGTCGGGCAATCAGAAATTTAATCGAGATGCAAGTTTTTAAAGCAACATGAGAAAACTACCACAGCTCCAAAGAGACCAAATCATCTGTGGCCTCCATTCAGTGTTCATAAGTAGAACCTATTTAACAGGTACATGACTGACATAAATAGAACATATAAGTTGCTAACTGGCATGAAAATAAGAAGGGTTAAATGGTTAACAAGGATTTTTAGGCAATGGGTTGATTAAGACATGCGTTGTGCAAACTGTTGTAACACAGGACGAGGAAGTACATGAAGTACGCACTTTAGTTCAAACGGACGATGGCTGCAGATAAAAACTGGTTTTGGACACAAACTTCCATCAGTCAGTCAGTTGGTGATCTAGCCTTTGCAACCTTTCTAAAGTCACAGGCTGGAGCACTGAAACTTTTTAAATATACATTTTACTGGACACAATTGAACAGTGATGATCAGCAAACTAATCTAGAAACTGCACAGCAACTGGTGGTCATCTGGCATAACTGCAGTAAGTCCCAGAAGGTTCTTAGAGTGATTTTAGAGTTTTAAAAAAGTGTGATATGACTTATGATGTGACTGAAATCAATGACCCATAATGACAAAAAATAAATAAACCAACAACCATTTTCAGTGATGGGAAGTAATTATATTTACTCAAGCACTGTACTTTTTAATTACAGTTCTGAAGTACTTGAACTTTGCTTAAGTATTTCCAATTTCTGCTACTTTATACTGTTACTCTACTACATTTCAGAAGCAAAATATACTATTGCTACAAATATTGTACTGTCTATTGTATCAAAATATGCTGCTTTGCTATAGAATCAACTACCCAGTAGTGCCTATGAAGTATTGGCTCTGCATTGACCAACTACAAAATTAAAACGTTGCTTGATTGCACATTGTACATACACATTCATGCATTAGTGATAACACATTATATATTATATACAATAATAAAACCACCATAATTGCCAGGGGTCATTATGCATAATGAGTATTTACTTTTGATACTATTAGTAAACACTGCTGATATTTCTGTACTTTTGCAGAACTTTTACTTGTTATGGAGTATTTTTATAGTGTGGTATTACGACTTCTACTCAAACCAAAACAGATCTGAATACATCATACGCCACTGACTATTTTAGCCTCTTAGGTTATGGGATTACATCCACAAACTACAAATGACTGTTTGTACTGTTTCTCTCCTTACAGTGTACAATCTGAAAAATAAAGAAACTGTATTTTACAGTGTGCAAGCTGATTTTCAAGGACTACAGTTGAAATTTCAGATTCACATAGACTAGGTACTCAATGTGCTTTTAGAGGATGAGACATTGCATTTCACTAATATCTAAATCATAAACATGGACTGGCATGTCTTCATATCACAAACCCTCAAATGACGGATCTGGTTAAGAGGATTTAATTCCAGCTAACATATATTTTGCCAAGGACTTCCTGGAAGTCCCTCATGGACCCCTAAAGGCCCTGGATAGTACTTGTAGTTTGAGCACAGCCATACACTAGCCCAGACTTGCACACAGGACCACATCTTCAGAGCTTTGGGTTCAGTTTTGTAACTATTGGACCAGGTTAATGCATCCAGAGTCACTGAACCCCTTTGAACCCTCCCTCTGAGTCTGCGCAGTGCTTCGGTCCGACCAGAACAAGGTCAGGAATCCAGCCGTTAATGTCACACTATCTATTTATAAAACTCCTCCCACCACTGTTAGCTGGCTACACATCGTGTCCATACCGACACAGTCTGACAAACAGAGACAGACACGTACAATCACATCCAGACGACGGCAGATAATTATTCGCCACGGTGATGCAGGAACCTGCAAAGCTAACGTCCCGTTTGTGGCTGGACGCCAAATTCCATTAAAAAGAATGGTAGTTAAATGTTGCCTCGCTTACTAACACACCGTTATTCCCCATATAACATGATGCAAAGCCCCAGTTTAATTATTAGTAACCACTTAACAATTCGGCATACGTATAATTTACCAAAGCCACCTTATTTCAAGAGAGCAGCACGATTAACCTGTGATTCCTTTGGTACTTCATACAGTCGCCCCCCACCAGAATGCCCAGCAGTGGGCGGTGCCGCCAAGTTGGATTTGTAGTGAAGAAAGTAATGCACGGTTGGTCATACTGATTTCAAACTTAAGGATGTGTCTTATGTTTTAATTCAGTTATTAACAGTTAGCTAAACTTAGGTCAGCTAGCTAGCGTGGCTAGTAATTTATCTTCCGACCTGCCAGCCTCTAGCTGGGGATAAAACTCGTAAATTAGAGGCTTAATATTTGACAGCGCTACACAACAATGCAAAACCGTGTTTAAATGTGCATTTCCACCCACCTGTCAGTTGTGTCTTCGGTCAGTCACAGTAACAGGAGGACAGTTCGCAGAGTGACAGCTCTAACCTTATTTTTCCTGGATGTAAAGGGGCTGAACTGAGGGGGCGTGGTCCATAGACCAGGGGCCACTACCGTAATAACCCGAGTTAGTTACTCTGCTGGATTGCAACAGTTTGTGTGTGTAATGCCGGAAACATTGATGTAATCTCGTATGTTTACAGCAATAACTAATTCATTTTAATAGGAGATTGCTGGCAAAATACTCGCCAGAGTCTTCAATTGCATAATTTCTGTTGCGCAATTTTTTTATTTTTTTTTACCAGACACATACACACATCACGTACACACATAAACACACAAGAGTGTTACATAAGCTGGCACTGCAGTGCCGTTGGGCAGACAGAGAGCAGCCCACCTGGCCTGTACTGCAAGAGCACTGGTCAGTCACATAATGCCAGCATTATGTCATCCATTGACACGGATAGGGTAAATTAAAATGTAATCTGAAATCAAGAAGGAATTACCTTCGAGTTTCTGTAATCAGATACTAACTGATATTTTTTAAACATTATTAAGCTGATATTACAATGTTTGAGCATCTCTACTTTTGTTTTATTACACATTTCTTTTGTCTCATTCACCTCAACATCCAACCATCCAAGCCAAGCGTTGTTCATTATGACTCAATTGATACATTTGATTAACAGATACAATACTGTCATTAGTCACAGATTTGTCATTTCACTATCTATATTTTATATGTTAACAAATAAATTAAGGATATTCTGTGTAATCAGTGGTTCCTCTATAAGGTTATTTTTGTTGGGATGTAAAAGCTTCTGACAGCATTTTGAGCATCATGGGAAACTAAAACTTTTATTTGAAACCCCAACTCATCAAATTGTTCTCGACTATAGTTCTTCATTGTGACGCACTAAGCCTATTCATTAGAAAAGCTGGGATACATTACTGCCTTTAGATACATAATTCATTTACAAAGCATAATTTGACTTCTAAAATGGGCACAGATATTGAATTAGACTGCACATTCTGTGTTCAGGGAGAAAACATCACATCTTGCCCAGTGCAGACTCCTCAGTGGAAATCATGAAGTGAGTGTCCTGTTCCCACCACCAGTGGGAAATATTCTCCACACAAATAAAAAGTCCAAATTTAGAGTAAAATCCAAAACTGTGAGTGATAACTCAATCTAGAGAAGCTGAGGCACACTCAGTGGGAAAATGTTTTGACATGGTTTGCAACATTTTGTCTACTAAGTGCATAGCATACAATATATGTATGTACAGCCTTTCATACTTGCACACTACTAATTCTGTCTTTTCAGTATGTACTGCATTCACACTGGGAAAATGACAACATGAAGAAAACTAAAAATGCTGGCATGCAGAATGTAATGTTGGCCTCTATTGTCACTACTGTCCCACAATGGCAGTGCAATGAAAACAAAACTCCTCAAAGCTGTTAAAATCTAAAATAAATTGCAGACTGAGACGCTCCAGGGACACTGCATGAAACAAAAGAATAAAATATTAAATTCCCTGAAAAACTTGAAATTTGAAGTCTACCTAACAACGATTGTGTACATCCTGTATATTTTCTTATAGGAAACATATTACATGAATATCTTGTATACCAGCTACCAAAATAGTGCATTGTCAACGTTAGTACACAGTTACATTTTGTAGTTTGAAATTGGGACACAGTGTACATATCCTCCCAACAATGCATAATATTTTGCCATTCATCTCACACTTGTTATTCTCAGCATCACCAACTGTCTTATTGTGGTACAACAAATGCTCTCTTTTCTGTCTTAGCAGAAGTTATATAGCAGAATTTTTTATTTTACATTCTGCTGACAAATTGATCTCAGTCTCAGTTAAATTTCACTGTATTCGTTTAAATGCTCATCTTAACCTATATGATTGTTCTCATACAACACCTCATGAAAAATATTTTTTTTAAAAGGTAGAAAGAATACCTGAATTCACTGCACACGTCCAAAATCATGCAGCGTGCACTCGTTGAATTGAATATGTTCTTCTTCCCTACCACATGATGGTAGTAGGGGACAATAAATGAAGCTGGGAGATGGCAGCAGGGCCAAAGAACATGTGACTTGTTCTGATGTTCACATACAAAACAAGTGGGTCCATACAGGTTCAAACACTTTACACACTGTAAAACAACATAGCTGGGCAAGAATTAGACCCATTGGTTAGGGTGGCTGTTTTTGTGTGCACAGTAGAAGCCTATGGCAAGCCGTTTTAACATTTAATAGCTAGACTGGATATATATTGCAGATATCCGTAATTCAATTATTCCAAGTCAAAAAGAACATTTCAGATATCCACAATGTCATTCTTCCTAGGACACTTTTGTCATTCATGTGTATTGGGCTTTTAATTTCAGATTTCAATTAAAACGGCTTGCCATATGAGCCTTGCTAAGGTGTCCCTTAGCTACATACTGGATCTCTGTTGGTTGAAGGGCTGCTGCTCTGTAGCTGAGAATCACCTCTGACCTTAAGGACTCCTTTAAAGGTACAGTCACATTTGCTTTCAATTGCCCCACATTAAGCTGTGTGATGTTACATGTGATGTGAGTGTACTGTCTGAAAGTGATGCTGCAGTTTGTGGTCTGCTAGTGTAATATTGTACATAGGGTGGTGGGACACTGCTAAAATAATGACGTTTACATTTCCAAACACAGTGCATCACTGTTTGTTGTTACTGGCTGATAAATTTGTGAGTCTGCCGGAGCTGGCCAGGAAATCGTAGTAAAACAGCTACACATTCCTGAATTCATCCATCGAAAGGGCTTCAACTGAAGTGAATGGGAGACAGAGCAAATATTCGCAGACTGGTGATACTGTGACTACATCTTAAAGTGGCAGTAAACTGGTATAAAATACAGCTGATGTCATTTACTAGCTGAATCGTTATTCACCAAAGATGTGCTTAAATCAGGCCTAACACACAATCTGCAGCCATCAAATTCATTTCAAGGGTCACTGGTGATGGCGGTGATGCCAGTAGCTCCTCAAACTTTGCTGTATTTTTGTTTTATTTTATTTGTTTTTGCTTTTATTACTGAAGCATGTATTACCTATGACAGAAAAAACACTCATCAACATCAGAAAAGGAAGCGCAGGGATTGGATTAAGCGTAGCAGACCTTAAGGCAATTGCTGCCCACAACAACTTCCGATCACCCAGCCAGACCAGCCGCACCAAACACCCACCACAAGTGGTGCGACCACTGCAGGAAGAAGGGAAAGAGAGCCTGGATAAGAGCTAAGTTAACCCAGCTTGGACCTAAGTCTACTCCACTACCCAGCCTACTCCTGGCTAATGTCCTGTCACAGGAAAATTAAATGGATGAAAAAAGATTCAGGCTAACCCAGCTACGGGAAATTATAGACTGTTGTGCCCACATCTTTACAAAGACCTGGCTCCATCACAACATCTTGGATCAAGCTATTGCACTCGACAGGTAGATCGTGTTCCACGCAGACAACGGAAGACTGGTAAGAT
The DNA here is from genome assembly GCA_003416845.1 of Oplegnathus fasciatus. Taxonomy (NCBI): domain Eukaryota; kingdom Metazoa; phylum Chordata; class Actinopteri; order Centrarchiformes; family Oplegnathidae; genus Oplegnathus; species Oplegnathus fasciatus. The sequence continues at coordinate 312,984 of NTHP01000577.1, read as the reverse complement.
GAGGGGAGTCAGACTCTTTGTTTACATCAATGATGCTTGGTGCTCAAACATAGTCAAGGCTGATGGACAGTGTTTCCCAGATGTTGAATTTTTAATGTTAAAATGCCAACCATATTATCTGCCCAGAGAATTCACCAGTGTTTTTGTTGTTGCTGTTTACATTCCTCCAGATGCAAATTGAAAAAATGCAATACAGCAACTGTATGAGGTCATCAGCAGTCACATGACAAAACAACCAGATGGTATTTTTATTGTAGCTGGCAATTTTAACCAAGCAGACCTCAGAAATGTTTTATCTGAATTCCACCAGCATGTCCACACCCTGTTTATACGAACATTCCTGGTAGCTACAAAGCCCTACCCCGACCTCACTTTGGACTATGAAATCACATTTCCCTGCTTCTCCTGCCAACTTACTCCCAGCTCATTAAAAGTGTCGAACCATCAGAAAAAACAGTCAAAGTGTAGACAGATGAAGCTACAGCAGCTCTACAGGACTGTTTTGAGTGCATAGACTAGCACATGTTCAGGGATGCTGCCACCCAGGAGAACCACATCAATCTTGAGGATATTTACATAATCAGTGACATCATACAAATGTGTTGATGATGTGGTGATCACAAAGACAATAAAATCATTCCCCAACCAGAAAGCCTGGAGGGCTAGGCAACTAAAATACTTCAGGTTAGGGAAACATTGTGGTTAGAGTTAGTAAAAACAGGGCCCTATCCAGAGCCAAAAAAGCTGCCTTTCAATCAGGTGACAGGGAAGCATATAGCACCACCAGAACAAGAATGAAAGCTGGCATCAAGGAGGCAAAGCTGGGGCATCAGGAGAAACTGGAGAGAGACATCAACACAATCAACACTAAAGACTTGTGGCAGGCAATCCACACCATCATAGGCTACAAAAGCAGGAGCACCCCCATCATGTGTGAGGCCACATTGCCAGATGCGCTTTACACCTTTTATGCTTGCTTTGATCTCAAAGAGTCAGCTGTCAAGTCTACTCCGTCTCCAGAGGACCGGCTACTGTCAGTATCAGAATCAGAATCAGAATCAGGTTTATTGCCAAGTTTTCACGTACGTTGCCTTGGTATATTGGTGCATATCAGCAGCGTACAGACAGGAAGTCAGTGATCAACTTGCAGGTGGAGTCAGGCACACTCAGCTGGGAGAGCTTGTTCTGCAGCAGAGCTGGGAAGGTGGGGTAAAAGGCGGAGCTAAAATCCACATCCTGGCACAGGTTCCTGAAGAGTCCGGTCCCTGGAGGACGAAGTGGAGGGCCATGTTGACAGCATCGTCTACAGACCTGTTGGCTCTGTAGGCATACTGCAGGGTGTCCAGGAGTGGATCAGTGATGGTTTTGACAGCACAAGGCACTCAAAGGACTTCATTACCACACAACCGATGTTGTTATTCAAACCTGTGCTTTTCCTCCCATGACAAGCCAAAATGTCTGCTGTGGAAAAATCTATGACTCTGTTTTACTGAATGGTGCATGACAAATGTTCAAAGGGGTGCTTGACAGAAAAACTTTGGGAACCACTGGGCACCAAAGGAACTCAACTCCCCAAGAACAGCACTGAGCTGTGCAGTGCCGTAGGACTAGTGGCCACAGTCAGAACTGCAGGTCATGCTGGGGCTGAAAAAAGAATACTTTACAAACCACCAATGTAGAAAAGAAATGGCTGTAAAACAATGAATACATTTTCTGAGTGTCACAGATGCTGATATATTACTCTCTGAATTATCTCAATTTGAGTTTGGTCCAATAAAAACTAAAAAGTCCCAGAGTCAAATATCAGTGCCATACTATCATGCCATTTATGTGCACAGGGAGTCAGCTGGCTCAGCCAGAGAAGGACTCTAATGCTCCTGCTCTGTGGGCCCAAAAACACAGAAGCCCTAAGAACTTTTTCAGCATATACACCTGGTGAGCAACTTTCAGTGGAATGAATGGGGAACCATGGTGGGAACATGGTATCCAGTTCTCCGAGGAGGAAACAAACAACAGGTCCGAAAGGAGCCTGACTTTGTGCCAATCCATCCTAATGCAGTGTTAAAGCTCTCTTGTCATGGTTTACTTTATATAGAATTTAATTATGTTACTGTTTGATACTGAGACTGGTTATTTATACTTTTCCAGATAAATTGTACTACTACAGATGTACAGTATTATGTATATAAATGTAAATAAAATGTCTGTGTGATAAGGAAAACACCCTGCCCTGGAGTGAATAGTCATATCAGTATGTTCCAACAGTCCATCTATCAGGTTGTAAAACTGCTGCAATAATACCATGTGCTACACTTTGAAACACACACACACACACACACACACACACACACACACACACACACACACACGGCACTGGAAAAGTGGAAATGACACTGCACTAACACATATATATATAGTCACACTTGGAAATTATTCCGCAGAGTTAAGGCAGATTTTCCTTCTACTACAGCAGAGTGGTGAGTACAACAACCTTATCTCTCACTTAGGTGCAAGAGTTTACCTTCAAGAGGTTTCCTCTGTAAGTAGACTGTTTTTTTATTTGTTATTTTTTATGACAGTTTTTAACAAGTGGTGGCCCTCCTATCCCTGGGGTTTCTCAGCAAAGTCAAGGCAAAGTGTTTTGTCATCGCAGAGGCCATCATTGAACATGTATTGCAGTGACTGGAATAGAACGGACCTTTCTATTTAGTATTTAAATGTCTTTTTGCTGTTCTTTCTGCTTGCAGATGTTGTGTCTTGGAAAATGTGTAGGGTCACTGAGGCTGAGATGGGTTTTATTCTGGTTCAGAGAAGGGGAGAAGGGAGATATTGTTGTGGTGTGCCGTGAGGGAGAAAGTGTTGGCTAAGTCATACTATTTCTCTAAAATTATAAATAACATCTTAAATTTTCCATTCATTTTCTCAAAATAGGGTCAGGCTAGTCACAGGTTAAGGTCAGTTACATGGGATTGAGTTGTATTTGTTGGAGCATAAACAACACACAGTATACACCACTGATAGCAATTGTTAGATGAAGTGAATATAAGTGTTTTAGTCTACAATAGAGTGTAGTTGTATGCAGCAGTATGCTGACTGATAATCTTATGTAAAAATGAAGCAGTCCCAACAATGGAAATGACGAAGTGGGACTGAGACAGAGAATACTGGCTGTAAATACTGACTGTCAATTTACTCGAATTGATGTGTCTGGACACTGGTGGAAATACGCACTGCAATCTTTTCCTGAACAGCTTTATGTGAGAGCTTTGTTCAGTTAAAGCCAAACTCACAGGGGATAAACCACTTCACCAGCTCACCCCACTGCTAAGAAGACAATTTACTGTCATTTTAGAGTGCCACATTCATGCTATGTTGGCAGAAAGGGAAGAAAGTGAAGAATTCCCATCGAAACAACATGGGAGCATTCATGCATTCCAAGATGGCTAGCCACATTGCTAACCCTGCAATGGCCCCATGTACTGTAAATGGAAAATTAGCTTGATTTAGCTAATTTCACTGGTCACAGGCTACTGTATGTAGCTGCCTTCCTGACTGCTAACTGCTGATTTGCAGCCATTTTGGCAGCAGTTTGTTGACATTTTCAGAGGTCTTTCCATCAAGTGATAGATTACTGTGGCCAACAGAAACTGCAGAAATTCCCCATATCTGCTGCTTGTAAATACAACTAGGAGGATGATGTGAGCTAGTTTTCTCACTTGGTTGCCCATATAATGTGACATGCTTGCAACCATATCTCATCTATCAGGATGCCTGTGTTATAAAGGCCTTCATATTTTACTATTGGGGTCATAAGCAAAATTTGTCATAGATGTATTTTTGTTTTTGATTCAATTCTCCTTAATAGATGTCATAGCAGATATGTTGACATCTTAATCAAAGATGTAACAAATAACATTAATAATGGATGCACACTATGAAGTTGTGTCAGTTCATTCCTTGGAGGAATGTGTGATTTCTTCTTTATTTCAGACTTTGTGGACAACGTAGCGGCTCACTCATCATCCTGCAGATGTCTCCTGTGGGTTTGTGTTGTCTTCTTTTTGTCTCTGTCTTGGTGTGTTACTGGGTGCCAGCAGACTGCTATGCCAACGGCAAGGTCACCAAAGTATGCGGCAGCATGGAACCCCACCATGGTGACCCTGGTCAGACCACTCAGAGTCCCTACCACCTAGAAACCAACACCACCAAGTTCAGTCCCGGAGATCAGATCCAAGGTAACTCAAGGCTGTGACAAGTCAATCACCAAAATTTGACGCCACCATCACCCTTAAACAGAATCCCCACTGTTAAAGTTACTCCCATTACCAAAAACAGTTTACTATAAGCTTTTAAATATACAGCACTCCAAAAGGAAGAAGCCAGTGAGCGTAGTCTTTTGTATTTGTAACAAATTAGGGATGAAATATCAGTAAAACTTTGACCAAACTAATCAAATTTGGGACTCCACTGGACATTAAACTGGTCAAAAAGCAGGTGTTAGTGTCCTGACTAAGCTTAGTAAATTATTAGTTTATAACCAAATGAATAGAAATTATTATTAACATTAATATAATTTTCTTTTAACTTTTTGAAACACCCTTTTTCAGTCATCCTATCCGGAACATCGTATTTTGAGGGCTTCCTGCTTGAGGCCAGAGATGCAGCCAATCAGGCCTCAGTGTCCACGGTTGGCACCTTCACCCTGACCAATCCAAAAAGGACACAGCTGCTCACCTGTAATAAGCACAAGGTGAACATACGCACACATGCACACAAAGACACACAACTGGTAGTGGTGATGAAGTGTGAAATTTAAAAACAAACAGTAACAAGTATTAAATAGTAAAAAAGTATTTGGTCACGGAACCCAGAATGTAGGGCAACACACTCAGATAAACAAAATATAAAATATATAAAAATAAAATGTGTGTGTGTGTGTGTGCGTGTGTGTGTGTGTGTGTGCGTCAAGGGTTCAGCAGTAAGCCATACGAGTGATGCCAGACAGACAGAGGTGGTTGTCATCTGGAATGCTCCTACAGATGCTCCCAGACAGGTTCAGTTTTTGTGAGTTTATTTCTTTCTAAATGCTCATTTAAAGCTAGCCTGTGAAACTTTTGCTGAACAGTGGCCACTGTGGTCACAAGTGATGACAACGGTATCATTGGATACATGAAAAAATAGTGTACCAGTAGCACAAGTAGAGAAGAATCATTATCAAGTCAGCAATCTGACTCAGTAATATCAGTTACTCAGCATAAAGTGTTATCAGCAACATTTGCTAATTCAACTTGATGTAACTGAGTTCAGCCAGACACCAATAAATCTGCCTAGTAGAGCAAATTTTACCAGCAGCATTTACCTACAGAGAGAGGTTGCCCATGAGCCACTAAATCTGCACTACTGGATATATGGCAAGTAGAATCATGCACTGTATACACCCTGCTACACTAACATTAGACACCATAAGCTACTATGAGGTAAAACAACCGAGTGTGTTGCTTATAAATTCAGCTTTACATTTGTAAGAGGAAAAACATTATTTATTCTTTCAAAAGTTACAGTCTCGCTTACTTCAATTATAATGCAACACATAAGTGACATGCTCACCTGCAAATTGTGTGAATATGTCTCTTATAGTAATATGCTCCTCCTCTGGGGAGCATCAAAATGCTTATTAGATTTTGATATATATATTTTGATATATTTATTTACAAGTGTAGATTTTAATTGTTTGATATAGAGAAAAGATCAGAGAGTTAAAATCAAAAAGGATCCAGAAAATGCACTGTAGAAAAGGACAAGAAATACTTGCTAATGCAGTCTGGAGTTGCTTATTGTCCCCAAGTCCTTCTTGCCCTTTTCTACAGTGTGAGCCTAAATTGCTTCTCTCATGTGTCAAAGTCCAAGACCCTAAAGTCTGGAATTATTTACTCATTTACCTAAATTGCAGGTTGAAACCCTTCTGGTGAAAGTGTTTTCCTGTGTTTCATTGGTAAAAGCAATATTCATTGAACAATCACTAAAACTTTGATCTAACTACCCAGCTTCAGTCACCTAACAGTGGTTGGAAAAGTAAGTTTATGCTCATCAGAAGAAATAAATCCTTGACTTTATTTTAAAGGTTTGAATGTTAATTTATGACAGAATATGTCTGTTTTGGACTGTTACAATGCGTGTGTATCTATGGGTATATTTTCCAGTGTGACTGTAGTTGCCCACTACAGCGTATTTTGGGTGAAGCTGCCTGGACCAATCATCTATCAGCATGGTGTTACTCCCCACCCACCTCAGTCAGACACTACACCTCCTCCAGTTCAAACAACCACATCCTCCATCCTGCCTGGGCCTGTGAGTGTTACAACATGTGGACTCCTGATTGTGACATTGATTCCCTGTCTGAACATTAGGTAATCAATAAACTTTGATATGAAATGAGTGTAACACAGAGAAGACTAATAACTCCCCCCTCATCAACTCACCTTTAGTTTACTTCCGAAGGATGTGGCCAATCAAAATCCTGCCTGCTAGCTCCTCCAGGCTGTGATCCCAAAGATGATCCTCACTGCTTCTTCCTGTCCATGACTACAGAGGGACCAGACAAAAAGGTCTGACTTTTAACAGGTTCATTTGCATCAGTATTAAATTGAGACTGTTTCATAACCAATCCACAGAGCTGGTTTAAGTTCTGACATTGTTCATAGCTACATCTAGACTGGACTACCTGAAATTATAGGAATAATTTATCTAATAAGACTGAAATACACTCACATTTTGTACTTACTGAATGTTTTTGAAACTTTTGCAGTCTGTGACATTTGAGCTGAGTGGCCCAGCGGAGGGATACGTTGCCTTTGCACTGTCCCTGGACACATGGATGGTAAGCTAGTCCTTCGGTATAACACAACATTCTGCATCGAATATAGACCAGGTTGATCTTCAGCACAGTCTGAAATATATCTGCATCTTTGATCAAGAATCACTCCTTAGTGTGCTGCATGCGTTCTGAGAAAAACGTTCTGTTATGATCCATTTACCATCATGTTGCACCTCTATTAACCTGAATATGCATGTGTGTTTGTGTGTGTGTGTTTGTGTGTGTAGGGCAATGACGATGTATATATGTGCGTAAAAGACGGGGATAGAGTATCAGTGAGTGCTGCCTTCGTCAGTGGACGAACACACCCTGAGGACCAGTCACAGGTGACAAATGAATAAATTCAATGGAACATAAATGGAAAGTACAGGAGCAGAGAACACTGAATACTACAGTGGATATCACTGAAAACCAAAAGGAAAATAGATTTTCACAAAGCCTTTAATTCTGCCAAAAACATACATGTGCTCACTGCATGTATGCTGTCTAGATATTTTCACATTTGTTGAGGACTAACTAGTACAAGGATACACATTGTTTGCCGCAGACATACTGTTTCTTTTTTGAATACGTATGTTAAAGGCATGGTTCAATTTTTCTTATTTGCTTTCTTTCCAAGAGTTAGATGAGAAGATTGCTATCGATCTCATGTCTGTGTGCTAACGAGGAGGCTGGAATCAGGACGTGGTTAGCCTAGCTTAGCATAAAGATTGAAAGCAGGGGGAAACAGCTAGCCTAGCCCTGTCCAAAGTTCAGAAATACACCTAATAACACCTCTAAAGCTCACTAATTAAAAAGCTGTATCTTCTTTGTTTAATTTGTACACAAACAGAAATGTAAAAATGTCAGTTTGTGGTTTAGGGAGAGTTGCAAGATTACTTGCCAAACAACAGCCAGGTGCAGTGACTGTGGGCAGCGTCCTGGAGACTTGTTGTCACAGTGAGGTTTGGTACCATTGTGCCTGCAGTTCCCAAAACCTGTGCTCACCAACCGTATCTGTCAACCAGCGCCATAGCCAGAGACACTGCACAGGCTAACTGTATCCCCCTGTCAGGCTAACTGCTTCCAGTCTTTATGCTAAGCTAAGCTAACCACATCATGACTCTAAGGCACAGAGAGATTGATATCCATCTCCTCTCAAAGAAAGCAAATAAATATATTTCCCCAAATCTTCTTTAAGCCCTAAACCATCCAATTGTTGTTGTTGTCCTGTCTGTGTGTATGTTTGCAGTCTGGTCTCTCCTCGGTGTCATGGCGGCTGGCAGATGGAGCGATTCAGTGCAGGTTCAGTAGACCAGTCAAGCTAACCAATCAGGAACCAGCACGCTACGATCTGGACCAAGACTACTTTCTTTTTCTAGCCAGCGGGCATGCTCAGTACGGTAAGAGAGTATACACACACACACGTTACCTTGAAAACTGAACCCATTGACCCAGGAAGTCATTCTGTGTCTAAGAGGCCAATTAAAGTTCTTATCAATCTGTCAAAGCTTTATTATGACACATTTTTATGACAGTTTGGTCAGCATCAAATCTTGGAATTGCTATCAGTTTTACAAGTGGAACAGGATATTGTAAACAGGAAATGATGAGCATGTAATGTTCAGGCTTAATCACTGTTGTTTTGGTGATTAAGAGCTTCTTCTTACATTCTGGTTAATGGTTAATTGGTCTGGCAAAATTGAAATTATGTATGAATGCGTGACATAAATTAATTCTCACTTGCAGTGTTGCTTTCCTCTAAAGAGACAATGTTGTGAAGGTGCTGCAGTTTGAGATTAACCATAAGCAGCTCTTGTGTGTCCCATATCTAACACACATTTGATGGATGAGGATTCATTTTATGTTCAAAGGGTGTGTCAACCTAGTGTTACTGTCAGCTTTATCTGACTTCAAAAGGTCTGGGATTCATAGAATGACATACAGTAGCATAACACTGAAAACGTTTATGGCCCACTTGTTTTGAATGCACCAGGGATAGTAGTTATCAGTCTGCTGGCATATACAGTAATTGCTAAACTTTAAATTCCTTGGAGGAATTTAACAAGCACCGTTTTTGTGTCTCTCCTCTAGGTAAAATATGGAAACATAGTCAACAGCCGTTAATCTCCACCAAGAGAAAACACATCACTGGACCCCCTGAGGTCCTCAGAGGCTCCCGGGGACCCACCATTATGAAAATGCATGGTGGGTTGTGTTCTTGATTATTTACATTTAGATCCCTGAGTGTCTGGTGCAGTCAAATTAACCCAAGAATATGTTATCCAGACATAACAAAATTTGATTCCTTTACTTTTCTCTATGAGTTACATACAGCATATGTAAAATATGTAAATGTAATCATAATCAGGTTTCTTTATACACAATCAATGATGCACACACAGCTATGTGTCAGAAAACACATTATTAGAATTACAAGATACAAGACAAGATAAGAATATCAATCTGCCAGCTGATTTTGGTCAGAAGAAGGAGATGCAACAGTCTTGCCTTTATGATGCTCTGCAGCCTGCAGGGTAGTATTAAACTATTATTTAGTGTAGACATAACAAACTAATTTTGCCGAGGAAAGTATCTGCTGATTTGCCCCTACTTATACTTCTAGGTGCACTAATGCTGTTAGCCTGGATGCTAACAGGAAGTGTTGGTACCTTCATCGCCAGTTTCTATAAACCCGATTGGCCAAATCAAACTGTGCTCGGTCAGAAAGTCTGGTTCCAGGTAGATGTTATGCACACACGCACACACATCAGCTTTACAAAAAAATAAATGAAAGGAATGGCAATGACGTTGAATGCTATTATGTTGTATGTGCGCACATGTGTGTGTGTAGGTTCATCGAGGCCTGATGATGCTAACTGTGACTCTGACCATTGTAGCCTTTTGCCTTCCATTTTTCTACAGAAAAGGTTGGAGCAAGGTACAGTACACACACACACACACACACACACACACACACACACACACTGTTTGAGTATGTATATAAACATGAACTTTAAGAACATTTAGTATTGTATGTGTTTATATGTGCATATTTTATTTTTGTACTTGTTAGTTTAAAACAGCAGAAGGCACCCGTAAACTGTAAAAAAAAAANAAAAAAAAAGCACAATTTGTTACTGTCCTGCTGTTAAAGTCATACATCACCAGAGAAACATGTGTGTGTTTGTGCAGCATGCAGGTGTCCATCCATACCTGGGCTGTTGTGTACTGGCATTATCTCTGATTCAACCAATGATGGCTGCGATCAGACCGTCACCTGACTCACACAGGTAAACACTACTTACATTTACATGCAGACTGTTCTCTGATAGGTTGTGACTCCTGATGACATGTGACTGGTCTCTGATAGGTTGTGACTCCTGATGACATGTGACTGGTCTCTTGTCCCTCATCTCTTACATTAGACTCACTTCAGGGCCAGTATGAACAGGAGGAATGACAAAAACGAGAAACAACTTTAGATGTACATATGGACATATGAATATTGTAATAAGACAGACATAAAAAAAAATATGTAGCTACAGTATTCTTTAATTGTCCACTATAAGCCCTTTTTCAGGTTGGTGATCTGTCCACACTAAAACAGTGAGTGGCTACATCTGCATTTAAAATGAGTGATCACACCAAGTGATCACAGCCCCTGACCAGGCTTAATTATTTTTTTTAAAAGCTTGTCCACACTAAAACATGCCGTTTGTGTTTTCAGATGTATTCGCTATGGACACTTTTTCAAAAAGCTCCGTTATCAAAAACACCAGCTTAGTGTGGAAGAAAAAAAGATGCATTTTTAAATTTAGCCATTTAAACATGCACAGGATGGCGCCATGGATGGCAGCCTCGGTGCTGCACACTCTGGTACTTTATCTGTTTTTGTTTTCAGCTTCCATTTCCAATTACACACACCAGGGAGGCACTTTTGAAGATCTGACAATTCACTCGTCAAACTTTTTCACCGCTTTTCACTCAGCCGGAAACTTTTAAAGAGCTTTTGGAGGAGCAGCAGCTCTCTATGGGATTTGCAGGAGACGGCGGCAGTGATGGTTAAACTGCAACAGCAGGGATTTCGAACTTCACTCCCATCAATACATCTGGCAAATGTTTGCTCTCTGCCCAATAAAATGGGTGAACTGCTGCAGCTCAACAGAGACAGACTTTTCCAGATCTGCTGCCCTGAACTTAACCGAAACCTGGCTTGGTGAGCCCATCCCGGATAGTACATTACACCTGCCGGGCTTCCACCTCCTCCGAGCAGAGCGCGTAACGGAGCTATCGGGGGAAATGAGCTGAGGCGGTATCTGTTTCTATATAAATGAAGGTTGGTGTGCAAGTGTCACAGTGTTAAAGAAAACATGCACACCTCGCTCAGAGTCCATTTTCATTAACTGTAAACCGTTTTATTCACCGCGAGAGCTGTCCTCCTTAATTCTGGTCGATGTTTACATCCCACCTCAGGCCCGTGTTAGTGAGGCATTACAACACCTGGTTGACCAGAACTCCCACGGAGCACAAACACTCCCTGCTCATTGTTCTTGGGGATCTTAACAGCAAAACTCAGCCACGAGTTGCCAAAATACAGATAACACATTAAGTGACTGTCACTGTAAAGTCACTGTCTAGGTCCTCTTCTCCCAACTTCCAGGCAGAAACTAAAATCTGCTAAGCCTGTAGTCCAGACTGTGAGGAGGTGGACCAACGAGGCAAAGCTGGAATTCCAGGCCTGCACTGATTGGACTGTTTTTGAGGCTGCAGCTACAAACAGATAAGCTCACTGACACTGTCAGTTTTTGTGATGTGTGTGCTGACTAAAACCTTCTGCATGTACAACAACAACAATAAACTCTGGTTTACAGCTAAACCCAGGCAGCTTTGTCAGGTCAAGGAGGAGGCCTACAGAAGTGGGGACAGAATCCCGTACAACCAGACCAGAAACACACTGACAAAGGAGATCAGAGGAGCAAAGAGAAGGTGCACTAAAAAGCTGAAAAACAGATTTTCAGCCAGTGACCCTGCGTCACTTCCACGTCATCATCAAAAAGGCCCAGCAGAGGATATACTTCCTGCGCAATCATCCAGTCCGCTCTCTGTACATCCATCACTGTCTGGTTTGGATCAGCCACCAAACAGGACAGGAGCAGACCACAACGGACAGTCAGGATTGCAGAAAAAATCCTTGGTGCCTACCTGCCCTCCACTCAGGACTTATACATCTCCAGAGTCAGGAAACATCGCTGCAGACCCATCACACCTTGGACACATCACTCTGATGAACTCTTAAATCAGTGATATAGTGTCAACAACCCTGTAACACTAAAACATCCGCTTACCTACAAATTATAAATGATATATTACAGTTTAAAATACACACTGTGCTCTAACATCATCCATCTATAAATCCTGCATGCTGTACTGTGTAGAGACATGTATACAGACATGCATATACTGTAAATAACCACACACTTCACGTACATAAATTAATCCAGTACTTTACCCATTCAGTATTTATTCTTTTGCACTATTTTATTTGTTCACAATCTACAGAACACTTGGTGTGTATATAGACATTGTATGTTGTTGGTCACTGTTGCTTTTTATATATATTTATATACACACCCTATTTTTCACCTGCTTGTATGTACATAATAGTTCATTGTTTTACCCATTTTTGTTCAGCTTTGTTGTCCCTGCTTTTAGCTGTATTTCTATGTCTATCTTCCTGTAACTTGTTCTGTGTGTAAGTTCATTGAGAGCAACCGGAGTCAAATTCCTTGTATGTGTACTAATATGCGGTCAATAAAGCTGGTTCTCATTTAATGTTTGGAGGGGAAGTTTTTTGTCTTCTTGGTTTGAGAGACAGGGTTGTGTCACGGTATGTAAGCTAAAATTGGAGCATACTGATCTTGACATCCATTAATTATTACTTTGAAGATTGCCTGTAACACACGTATGTCAAGAGGATAACGTTAATCACCACTGGGATCACTTGTTCCCTTGAATTAGAAATAAACCACTGCTCTGTCAAACAGGGAGACCTGGTTTATCTTTTGTACCAGGGAGACAGTGGCAGATTATTACATGTTCATTCATTTGGAAAATAACTAGTGAGGACAGTATTTAGGATTGCCTTTAGGTTACTCTGTTAATATAACTTTTGAACAGTGCTTGTATATGGAAGACTGACTGGCGGACTGCATGAAAACATGACTGACAAATTGGAGGATTGAGTGATTGAATGTGTGACAGTGAGACTTATTTGCGTTTATATATTTAATGATATTGTTATTACAGTATATCAACATATTGGTGTTGTTTGTTCTCTGTCCAGGAGATATATCTTTAACTGGGCCCACTGGGGAGTTGGCTGTGTGACTGAGATCATGGCAGGTTTGTCTGCATTCAAATACATTTCCAAATAGATCTGAAGACAAACAATTTTTTAGAACAACCGCTGGGCTTTTCTAGTTGATCAAAGTTACATCCTGTCTTCTATGTGACTGCAGTGGCAGCCATGTTCCTGGGGATGCATCAATCATCACTGCTCCTCCCCCAGCCATGGGCGACGCATGTTCTGATTGGCTACGTGACATTTCTGGTGTCATTTAGGTTCCTCCTCCTGATGCACAAGCACCTTTACATCAAAAAATGTATGAAAACTTGAATTAGTTCATTGTACATTTAGGGCTTTACTGTTCTATACATGCCTTACCCTTACCTAACCCCATATACTTGAGTGCTACTCTAACTGTTGTGTTTTTTACCAGCAGCATTGGGATCAGATGACACACAGGCCATCCTCTCTAACCAATCAGAGCATGGTCGCTGGGTAAATATCAGCTGCAAACAACCTGTTTTGCTATATTTTTCTTATTAATTATGTCTGCATTCCATCTGTGCGCCTGTACCAGGGCCCTGGATCACTGTCACTGCTTACTGACACACTTAAATGGAACAGAGCCATCATTAGTGTTTAGTAATTTGTTACACCTGTGCCTTTCCTGCTCTGACAAGTCTAACTAGCCTGTTTCTCAAATCAGAGTATTCTAACTTGGCGAGTTGAACTCGGGAGTCCAAACTCCCAAGAACAGGAAGAACAGTAGCCTGCAATAAATTTGCACTAAGGACAACAGTGCTCTTGCTGACATCAACAGCTCAGCCAGGCTCTGGTGATTACACTTCAACAACGCCTGTTATTTGACAAAATAATCTCAATTTAAATTCCATTGAACGAGCCTTTTTGGAGCAGCGACACACAGTCAACAGACACACCTGTTAGCCTCACTCTAATGCATATTCACATAAAACATAAATCCTATTTCACACTGCTTCTTTTTGCTTTTATTATTCATTGTTTTTATTTTATTTAAGATCTGTACACATAAGGAGTCAAAATCATTTTGTTAACTTTGAGCCAGGCTAGCTGTTCCCCCTTGTTTTCAGTCTTTATGCTGAGCTAAGCTAAGCGCCTGCTGGCTGTAGCTTCATGTTTATGAGAGAGATATCAATATTCTAACTCTTGTCAAGAAAGCCAGGCATATTTCCCTACATGTCAACCTACTGCTTTTAAGCGGCTAAGATCAATATTTTATATTAACAATTGATCACATGACTACTTGTATATTAAATGAGCCACTCGTATTGAAAAACTCGCAGAGAATTATGGGCAGCTCTACAGAGCTTTTCACAGTATTTTATCTCATTGTTTTGTTTGTACACAAAACTTCACTCTTTGGGTTCACCACTCTTATTAAACCTACTTTTTGCTACCTGCCCAGCACCAAACAGACACAGTTAGAGACTAGCTGGTGAGCATGGTGGAGCATTTAGCGGCTAAAAAGACAGATATTTTTCTAATTCATTGGTGGAGACTAAAACAGAACTAAAATGACGTCTAATTCCTAAACAGCTACGAAGACATCAGTTCCAGCAGTACATTAACCAAAGGGCGTGCCGAGATAAGACTGGCCAGTCAGCTGACTGACTGCTGTGAGACGGGTCTATTAGGAAAGGTTTTGAGATCACGTGTCTACTTTCTAACTGCTACCTTACTTTCTGTTTCAGGAGTCCTTCATAAAGTCTCTCATCTTGGCTGCCTTGGCTCTAGGAAGCTCTGGTCTCCTGGTGGCCTTGCTGTCTTCTTTTGCTGAAATTTGACATTTACAGTAATGGCAAAGAAACTGAAACATCTTTCAAGAACATGACTAACAACATTTTTATGCAAGGCTTGGAATATCAGTATAACTCCAAGTGCAGCAAAGCCTGATAACAGAAAGAATGAGAAACTTAACTTTATTATTCAGCCAGACACACAATCATTTTCAAAACCTGTTTTATTCAAGATTTTTGGTTGTATTTGTGTGTATTTACTTTATTCCTATAACATTCTATTTTCAGTGGCATTATTAATGTTTCATGTATCACTTCTAGGTCTTTATTGAATAATTCATTGAATAAAACTCTTGGATCAGCAAAATAGTTGCAGATGCTTTTTAATGCTTTTAATTTATTTTTGGTTTTGATTTTCTTTTATTTGAACTGTGCACTCAGTGTTGTCTGAAAAACTGTAGCTGAGTCATCATTAAAATACAGAAAGATAAACTGAGAGCAAAACATCTGAAACCAGTTTTTTTTTTTTTTTANTTTTTTTACAGTGAAAGTCATTATATACATATATACATATATACACATTATATTTTATTCCGCAATGTCTGGATAATGGCCTTCAATTAGAAAACTGTAGCAATGTGTTACTGCTCCACTTCATATAGCACTACTGCATCAGATTAAAAAGGTAACAAAATCCATTAAAGATAGGTACATATATTATTCAGAAGGAAAAAGAACAGGGCTGCCTGCTCGTGCTTACACATTTGTCAATCTATCCATCAAAATAAACATGTTCCAACCTCAATCTTGAGCAAAGACCTGTTAACAGAAAAGAACACATTCACGTTTATGTGAAACAAAACAGTAATGTGATCAAAATGATTCGACAGTACTTTTGTAAATTAATGTGATACCACACCAGGTGTACTATATGACATCACATAGCTTTACATCAGCAGCCTCTGTAAAAATATTTGAATTATATTTTTGTTAAAGCAGTTAATTCATTTGAACTTTCCAGTGAGTCCAAAATATTTTGTGATATGATGCTAAACCTTTGAAAGTGATGATGCTGTTAAAAGGGCACTGTATCAGTTTTACATGTGCACATCAATTTACCATGAGCAGTAATAGTAAGCGTGTGAAACTGTTGTCTGCTGTGCCGTCAGGTTATCTCTGCTTGGCAATGAGCAATGAGGCGAGGAGTTTGAAATAAAGGCTGTGTACCCAGCAGGGTGGGTGTAATGAAAGACGCTATTAAGTTGCATTATGGGATATGTAGGATCAGTGTTTTTGGAGCTTGACACATACCAGGGACGGAAAGTCAGGATATCTTGGCCTCTGCTGCTTTAATTTTGACATGCTGACTATAACCAGCCCACTCAGCCTCAGCCTCTCTGTCCCACTATAACCAGTCCATTCAGCCTCTCTGTCCCACTACAACCAGTCCACTCTGTCCCACTGTAACCAATCCATTCAGCCTCTCTGTCCCACTATAACCAGTCCACCCAGCCAACTGACCTGGATTATCAGAAATGGCAGGAGGACCTCACACCTCACTGAAGATGAGAGTTCCATAAGTGAACACAGAGGTCACTGCTGGAGGATCCACTATGAGCATTTCAGCATTTGGTATGTCAGCCAGACACAGCATGCACCTGTTGGTCACAACTCTTGGTGCGTTTGATATGTGTATGTGCATGTATGGGTCACTTGTCAGACATAACATGCTGTGTGACTCCCCACTCTTCCCACTCCCAAGAATGACCAGCAGCACAGTATGAACCAAAGTTTAAAGACAGCAGTTTATTAAAACTTCAGGGTTGAGCATTGCCCAGAACAATGAACAAATAAACAAATGACAGGTCTCCAATGTAAATTCCTAAACCACAAACAAAAAGTGCTTCTCACTCCTACTGCTACTAGGTGCTCCATATTTACAGTGAAATATTTACAACAAACTATTTACAAATGAACAGAATTGGAACTAACACAGGTCTTAACAAAGATACTAAATTCCCACCACAAATCTACACAAACGTTGCAGCTCCAGATCAGAATACTTTACTTACAGAATTCTCTCTGAGCAGCACACAGAACTGGCTTATTGTTGGAAGTGGAAGAGCTGAAGGAGAGCAGGTTGCTGTCAGCTGAGATTTAAAAGGGCCGATGTCATCCATCGATGCAATCCAGAGGCAGCAATCCCTTCGAATGGATCAATCATAAGGCTCCACCTGCTTCATCACCATCTCACACACACCCACACACATGCACACTCTCTGAGGGGAGGAGAGAGAGATCTGTCACATCAAAACAAATATGACCCATAAATATGGCTCATAACATTTAGCGTGCTCACCAGGTGGTGCATTAAACAGTGATTAGTTAAGGTAGATGCAATAAGCCTGTGAATATTCTCATTCATCCAGGTCATAGTTATCTCAAGGAAATTGAATCGAACGCAACTGGATTTTTGATCAAGTGCTGCCAGTATCTAAACATAACCATAAAAAGTTCAATCATGTTGTAGTCACTACAAATGGATACTGTATTGCAAGATCTAATATTTTGGTGGAAAACAAATGAAATACATTCAGTGAACATTTTACTAATGTGTTCAGTATTAATCATTTTGCGACTTGCCAGATACATCCAGACTTTTGAGTTTTTGGCCTTTTCAGTTTGATCCGTACCAAAATTACAGGTGTGAAC
>NTHP01000577.1:264144-283066 GCA_003416845.1 Oplegnathus fasciatus | reverse complement strand
TCTCTCTCTCTCTCTCTCTCCCCCTCTCTGCTCTCCTCACTCTCTACCTCTCTCCACCACACACACATATACGCGCGGCAGCCGTCAGCTTGTATGCGTCCCTCCTCGCGCCAGCGGGTGGCCGCCTGGCTGCTCGCGCTGCCGTTGGGGAGAGGTGGAGAGGAATGCGCGCGCCGCGGCCGCCTGGAGATGATCTCGTTTTGGCTGCTGTGCTGGAAGCTGTTGGTAGGTAAATAAACCAATCAATGACACGCGCCAACAGCGTCTTTATAATAAACGAGAACACTTTTTCCCGGGGTTTATGGCCTCCTCCTCGTGCGGTGGAGATTTGGGGACGTTTTTGGCTGCCACCATGTAGCCTATGCGCGAGGTGTGTGCGCGAGGCTTCGGCTTAGCTTGAGCTACCATCAAAGCCCGGTTTTCTTGGCTTCTGTATGTGCGCTTATCTGTCACGATTTTGGTGCTTTGCCCGATTTTAGGATGCTGTCTTATATAACACTGTTGGCTCGGCACTCCTGTCACAGAGCAATATATTATCATCAGAATGTAACTACACTGGATGATAGAGAATAGAAATAGAAAAGAATAGAATAGAATGGAACAGATATGACTGGATGGAACACCACCATTGAATGGAAAAGAAAAGAAAAGAACAGAAAAGAAAAGAACAGAATAGTGAATTGTTGAATGCTTGCTGATGATGCCCTCACTTATTCCTCATCTTCGATAAAACACATCATGCCTAAAGCTGCTCTGTAATCCTCCCACACACACACACACACACACACACACACACACACACACACACAAACACACACACATACAGATGTCTGACTAAATTATCCTGGTGATGACAGAGGTTTGAGACTAGAAGTGAATTCATTTAATTTAATTCCATGTAGATACTGGCTTTCATGTATTTTAAATCTGAAGTTCAAAGGGAAGTTGTGCAAGTTGACAGGGGTCGGAGGGGTCAACCAATAATCCAAAAGGTCGCCGGTTCAAATCCAGGCAGACAGTGATCGGAATCGTGGATTAAAGCTGAGAGCTGCTGCGCAACTAATAACTCTCCAATCCTTCCCCAGATGTTGTGACATGTTGTGAGAATTGAAGATTTGGCTATATTGAGAATAGATTGACTGAATGACCACAGAAGCACCTACGCACTCATTAAAACATTCATACAATCATTCAATGTCCTAACCTGCAATAGGGTTAGACCCCTAACCCTGACATTGATGTGGAGTCTGTCTCAGCACAGAGCTTATTTTCAAGACATACAAAAAAGCAGGCATTTAGTCAAGGTACACAAAGATCAACATTATAAGATATAAAATAAAACTTTATTTTAACTTTAATTTAGTCTTCTGAGGCTGGGGTACATTCTGCAGTCATTTTAGGGCTTGTGTTTGTTAGGTTAGCAAGCATGGATAGAGATTTTTGCACTTCTATGCATCTATTACCTCATCACATCTATATAATTATCATACAGCTCAAGAAATGCATGTAAGATGTCAACATATTCAGCGTACGAGTAACTGAGAATTGCTGCTGTGTGATATGTGATTAATTTTCTCCACACATTGTGACTTCACTGGAAGAAATGACTTTAGCAGCTTGCCTGCCTCTGCATCTATACTTAGTGTTGCCATAGCAACACCTCCCGTCTGTCACCAGCACATGCCTGGAACGACAGACCATAATAATCTGCTAACCCACTCACAGCCAACGCATTGCCACCATGGTAACGATATGAAGGCTCGAGTTTAGCCCATCAAACATTTACAGGGCATATACACTGCTTTAATCTACTCTACTGTGTGTATGTGCTGCATGTGACTTGACTGAGTGTGTCTGTATGTGCACAGAACTGTACGTGTGTCAGGAGTGTGTGGATGTAACTTAAGTAATGATCCAGTTCAGTATTGAAACTGAATTTTTGTTTTTCTTAAGCGGTCATCACTATTTCCTCGTACTTTTTTATATGTTCCAAACAACCAGAAAAAATGGTAAACTGCTGTATTAATTTATGCAAGAAAGAAATGTTGAGTCACTGTTATGTCAATGTGTGGCAGAGAGAAGCATAAAAAGACCATTTTTGTGAAAATTTGCAAAGTATTGTTTATAAAACAATTTATGGAAGCCCATTTCTGCCAGGGTGAGAAAAAAGATGAAAAGTCAAGAAGGATAAAAATAGATACTCATGGTGAATCCAGTAGTAGTCAAAATTATGACTTTCTAGGTCAAACTCATTCAAACGTATGAGTCAATAAGTAGAACCCTACAGTTTTGATGTAAGTCATAATGTCAAAGTTAAAATTTTGAGATACAAAAAGAAAATTATGAGTATTAAATTATTAGCTTATTAAATTATAAGAATTTTTAAGTTACAATTATGAGATAGTAAATTAACATTTTGTGATAGAAAGTCTAAATAATATAATATAAATAAAATAAGCAATTCTTATTATTTTGACTTAAAGGTAAAACGAGTAGGATTTTCCTAAAAAACGATGTATAGACTCAAACAAAAATAATCCCTCTCAAGCATCACTTTTGACCCACTAGAAGTATGTGGTGGTGTCTGTATCTGCAGAGACCCTGCCCTCTGCCTGGATTTTCTTATTTTGCTGTGCTCAGGACGTTTTTAGGCATCAACGTTTGGGCCGTGGTGTGTAGCCCCCAGCCAATAACAGCGTGCAGGGTGTGAGGGGCGGGACTCTATAAAAACGTAGAGATGGGGGAGGAGGGGCCAACTTTGAATGTTGTGTTTACAGCCGACAGCCGATAAATCCGACTCATTCTGCCTTTAAAAACAATTTTATCATTTTAATGTAAAAATGTTGTAGTACCTCCAAATTTTGACTTATCTCATAATTCTGACTTAGTAAGTCAAACTTTTATCATTTTGATTTAGCAAGTGAAAATTCTGCATCAGTCAGTCAAAGGTTTGATTTACTAATTACATAATTTTGACATCAAATTTAAATTATCAAATGTTCAGATTTTGATTTAAAAATGTTGTCTTAGTACCTCATAGTTTTGACTTAGCGTCTTATAATTTTGATTTAGTAATTCAAAAACTTTACTTAGCATTTCTCAGTTTTGACTTCCGGTCTCATAACTTTGATTTGAAAAGCCAAATTGTGTCTTGGTATGTCATAAATAGGGATGGGTATCGTTAGGATTTTATTGATACCGATATCGATACTGATACTGCTTATCGATATCTATACTCTTGATACTACTACCCTTAGTAAGACATACAAATATAAAATAGTTAAAAAGTTAAAATATAGGAATGTAATATAATATATGTAAAACAAAATATAACACAATAAAATTAAATATAAAATATAAATGTAATACTCTACTGCAGGTGTACAGTAGTGATATGTAGACATTGCACTTACAAATATAAAGTATTTACTGTGACGGTTAAACAGCTTGTAAAATATATATAAATATAAATATATATATACACACATACTGCGATGTATGCAGGTATAAATGGTAGTAATAAATATATATAATTGGAGATGGCGCAGTTACAGGAGAGGGCTAAGCACGCAGCCCTGAGGGGCGCCAGTGTTGAAGGTCAGGGTGGAGGATGTGGTGCTGCCTATCCGCAGTTATTACAGACTTATTTTTATAATGATAACGAGCGTTACCTTGACTTGACGAGGTATAAACATCCGTATTTTTAGTTTGGCAAATCCCATCAGCATCGGGGCTGCGGGAGACTGCTGAGGATGTCGGTGCAGCAGCTGTTTTGCTAAAGCAGTCAAACACGCTGCACTGCTTCAGATTTATAGAATGTTGTATTTGTAAGTGTTTCATGACGTTGCTGGTGTTACCCCCCTCACACTAATCTACCTTTTTACATTTATTTCATTTAGCTGCATTTTTATTAAATTTAGTAAAGTGAGCCCATACTTTTGAACGTTTTGCCCTGTCAGCCATGACTGGAGAACACAGAATGTAAACAGGCAGTTACGCAACGTCAAACATAATCGCCCGACGCCGGCAGCTTCCTTACCATTAGGGGTCGCTTAGGAATTTGAAAATGCCAGCTAATGCTATGTTAGAATGAATTAATGTTACATAAATACCAATAGCAGCTTTTCCAGGAGCTTATAAATATTTCGGTATTGGCCAGTCAGGAACCAGTACCCCTTGTCATAAATTTGTCTCACCATAAGTATTTTTATTTGGTCATGCCTAACATTTCATCTTTCTGACAGGATTGGACTTCCATACACATGTTGTATAAATAACTTAAATTATGTAATAAACTTAAAATGTGTTTGTACTCAGGCTGTAATCAAGTTGTCAGGTTATAATTAAGTGTTTGTGTCCACAGAGAGCCACAGCTGGACTAAGGAGGACAACAGCTGAGCTAACGGACGGTAACCTAGACAACGGTAGCTCCAGCAACACTAACCCTGTCAACGAATCTCCCACTCCAATACAGCCAGCGGATCCAGTTACCATGGAGATCAGCTCATCGCCACCGCTAACAGATCTGGAAAGAGAAAACTTGGTTAGCTGGCGTAGCCAGGAAGTAGAGGAACTCCATTACCCAGAGGTCCATGGGGTGCAGCAGCCAATCAGGGACGAGCAGGAAGACGAAGAGGCTTCAAAAGGGGAAGATGGAAAAACAGATGGAGATGAGTGTGACTATCTTGTTTTTGAGATAGGAGGGCTGAAGGGAGGGGAGGAAGGAGGTAAAAGCGAAGGAGAACAAGACACCGAGAGAGGAAAAGAGGAGGGAGAAGATGGAGGAAGAGGAGAAACAGAAGGAGAAGATGAAGAGAAAGGAGAAATAGAGGAAGAAGAAGGAAGAGGAAAAGTAGAGGGAGAAGATGGAAGTAAAGGAGAAACAGAAAGCGAAGATTGGGGGAGAAGAGATATAAAGGGAGAAGAGGGAGAAGGGGGAGAAAACAGACTGGATGAGGAAGAAGGGAGTGGAGAAACAGAGAGGCAAGATGGAGGAAGAGGAGACACAAAAGAAGACGACGAATGGATAGGAGAGACAGTGGGAGAGATGAAAGACGGTGGTCTGTCAGAGCTCCTCTTCATCTCTGACAGTCCAGTGTGTCCCTCATCATCAGAGCCCCTGATAGTCACCTCAGATCTTTCAGAGCAGCCTTCAGCGGCCATGTTGCAGGATGCCTGGGGTCACGACCTCTGCAACAGAGATGACCTTAGCGACGGTCACCTTAGCGACTGCCTGCAAGCTGAGCTGGCTATCGTGTACTCGGACAGCGACGCAGGGGAGGACCAATGGGCAGCCTTTGCACCCTGTGATGTCACCAACCAGGAAGAAACAGGTGGAGGGATTCATGAAAGCATCTGTGATGGAGAAAGCAAGGAAGAGGAGAGAGTAGGGGAAGATGAGGAGAGAGGAGAGGAAGAGGCAGAAGTAAAGAGTGGAACAGAGGAGCAGAGAGAGGAGGAAGTAAAGGAGGAGCAGGAGGAGAGGAGGGGAGGCAGGGATGATGATGAGGAGCAGATGAGGTCGAGGAGAGATCTTTTCCTGCGGTCTCCTTCTGCCAGCTCCACAGCCAGCTCCACAGACCCCGACAGGAGGGTAAGACTTCCCCTTCTTTTTATGCAACAAAGAGCTTAAACTTTTGACTCAAGAAGTAAATTTCCAATTTATCTTCCCCCACAGGAAATCTGGTGATTAGTTGTAAGGTGTTAAAGGTAAACTGTATACCACTTATCTTCTATGCCCAATGCAGTAACCCTAGAAATTCCATTTATATTGAATTCTGCAGCGCACAGTTATGTTCAGTGCCAGTCCAGGAAGTAGTGTGACCTTTATGTAGCAAGGTGGACCGTCAGGGTTAAAGGTTGGGTGGTGAATGTCCATGTAGCACATCCAGTTGTCATGCTGGAGAGTTCACATACAGACGACGATTAATGTTGTAATATTAATGTTTGGGTTTTTTTGATAGTTCACTATTTTAGGAAAGTGAGACATGAGAGTGAGACATGTTGGTGTCTTAAGTATGAAGCTGGAGTTGGGAGGAATTTAGCTTAGCTTAGCATCAAGACTGGCAACATGGCAAAACAGGTAGTCTGGCTCTGTTCAAAGTTCAAACAAGGCTAGGTCAAAACCAAGTATATGGCTGGACCGTGTATGGTCAATGTGATATATTGTGGCCAAATTGTCACAGGAATAGTCAGTGGTCGTGTCTATAATGTGAATTCCTGGATATTAAATGTTCATCTGAAATTTTCTGTAGTGGTCCCAGTAATATTTGTTCTTAAAGTGTACTGAGGTGGAATATCACATGACATGGTTAAGCTACATTTGACTAAATAAATGTTATAAATGCAGTTGCAAGAACAAAACTTTCCACTCATTTCTTAAGAGGTTTGATTTGAAAGAGAACTTATTCTAATTCTAACTATTCTAATGATCTATTAACTCCCTGCTCTTTCATTTGTTCCTATCTGCAGGATGTCTCCTTCTTCTGACTCTTCTTCTGAGTGTTTTGTCAGAGCGGTTGTTATTTGGGGTGTTTAACTTTGCGCTCTCCTTCACTCTGTTGATGGAGAGCTGTTTTCTCTCCTACTCTTCTCCGTACTGGATTGTTTCCGTCTGTAACCATCTTCTCCGCCTCTCACAGCAGCAGGTTTTATCTTGTTTTCCAGTTTCATTCCCTCATGATGACTGAATATCAGGTATTGTGCCGTCTCTGTGCCATCTGTGCACATATGATTGTGACGCGCTGTGATGGAGTATGGACT
Organism: Oplegnathus fasciatus; assembly: GCA_003416845.1. Taxonomy (NCBI): domain Eukaryota; kingdom Metazoa; phylum Chordata; class Actinopteri; order Centrarchiformes; family Oplegnathidae; genus Oplegnathus; species Oplegnathus fasciatus. Next base: position 276,304 of record NTHP01000577.1, on the reverse strand, counting down.
GGTTATTGTTTCACATGAAGTGGATGTGCGTTTGTGCTTGTTGGTACTGGACGGACCCAGTGGGGCATGGACCACATCCCGCTTTGCCTTTATCCCACTAGCGATAGCCTTAGAGGGCGAAGCCTGTACGGAATAGACCATCAGTTACATAACGTAACTCCGGTTCTTTTAACAAGACAAAGAAAAAGCTGGTTGGGAGCTGATTGTCAGTCTCATTTCAAGTTATGCACAACAAGGTGAGACCGAGGTGGGACCCACGTAGTAAGTGGGCGTAGACCATATACAGTTTATGGCGTAGACTAAAAGTCTAAACCCACTAGTGGTAGCTTTAGATGGCTGCGTCTGCATCTGTACTCATAGTGTTACGGTATGTAACTAACGTCCCTGCCTATTCACTCTGAAAGAACAACGGCTAATGAGGAAACTCCAACACTCGACCGACCAATCGTGTAAATTCATCACTCACTCAGTCACCCAGTGACAGACTTTTGCGTTTGTAGGGCTGGCCGACTGCGATCCAGCCAAAAAGTGCATACCAACACCTCTAAAGCTCACTAATGTATGTATGTATGTATGTATGTGATGGGTTTGGTTAATCCATACATAAAGGGAAATGCGAAAAATGACAATTTGTGGCTGGGATTGTGGGACAAATGAACAAATGTTAAGACTATTAAGGACAGGCAATTGCCCTTTAAATGTCATAATTGAAATAATGTGTCAGTGCCCCTAGTGGAATTGTCAAATGAATGGTTTTTCTTTAATTCACCTTGATCACTGTCCATAACACAAAATAAAAGCTTACACTGAGCCATTGTTGGCCAGTGTTTCCCCTACTGAGAAAGCAATGCCACTGAACCAAGTAGCAAGTGCAGGACATCCCAGTAACTTCTCAAATCAGGTGATGACTGTGTTTCAGTAGTTGTCAGATACTCAAGGCCTAAAAATGTTTTAAAATTTATCATAGAGTGCCTGTGAAATTGAACAAATCTAAATAAAATTTTTGAAACTTGACTGTTCCTTTTGAGTTTTGTTGAGTGTTGTTGCCCCCTTTGGGCCACTGTAGATTATTCATGGCAAACTTCTGTCTGATAATGGACCACATGATGTTGCTATACAGACAGCGTCATCAGAATATGTGAATCCTCCAATTGTATTTTCATATTCTTGCTTATTCTTGTGAAGGTCTACATCTTGTAGCACAGCTGAGAATGAATTCGGTCTCTGTTTAATAGTAATGACATATGTGTATTAAAATGCTTGTCGATGCTGGGCTCCTTCAAATGTGTGTTTTGAGACTGAAAACATCTCCCAGTCATATGTTTAGTCATCTAATCCTGAACCTCGTCCTTCTCGTCAGGTTCCTTTAGATTTCCGCATCCACCAAGAGACCCACAGTGAAAATGTCTCCACTGAGCGTGTGGACTTTGTGTTGGCCCGCCAGCAGTGGAGGAAGATGGAGGAAGAGGTCAAAGGTCAGCCAATCCCCAAACCAGGGTTCAGAGCTCAGGGGAGCTTCCAGGGCACCCACACTTCACTGTACCCTCCCACTCGCAGCCCCCGACTCAAACACAGGTAGGAAATACTGGAGGAACTAACAGCTCTACTTTTCTTATTTTTGATTGAGCTTTCTCTGACAGAATTTTGTCTTCTGACACTAATTCAATTTTGTATTAATTCATCTAACAATTTAAACATTTTAAATTAAACAACTTAGTGTAGAATTTCAATTGCAAGTTTGTACCCAAAATGAGAAGTTGGCTTGCTCTTCCACTACACTGCAATATATACTTTGTATACAGCTGAACAATTTTCCCAACTCAAATGTTGTTTTCTTAGACCAAAAGAATAATTGCTATCACCATAGTGGCAGATAAAAACACTGCAGTCTACATGTGGATCAGAAGAGACAAATTCATCTGCACAATAATGAAATGGAAATACAACTCTTGTGTCTTGTTGGCTTTTAGTTTTAGTTCATCTTAACTTTCTGGGTTTCCTCCTTAAAGGGAGATCCATCCACCAGTGCCCAGGGAGCCCCCACTGTCCTCCACCCTGTCCCCCAGTTCAGAGGACTCAGGTCTGGATGACTCGTCGTTCCGCAGCCCCCTGGAGGAGCCAGAGACTGCAGTGGAGAGAGAGATCCGACTGACTCTGGAGAGAGAGGAACGGCACCGCAGAGAGAGGGGGATGATTACACAGGGCCTGGCTATACCCAGGTAACAGAAAACAAACCTATACCTATAAATAAACCCTGCACAGCAGTATAATGCAGTCTTCGTGGTGCAGTGAGAGTTTTATAGATTGGGTTTGCATCAGGGAGTGTAGGGGAATGTGGGGATGGGATAAATCTTAGGACAGTCCTCATGGATATGACCCTATCACCACCTGAACACCAGATGCACATTTTAACCGCTGGAAGAGAACGGAACATGGACCTCTGTTTACCATTTTAAGCATTTTAAGTCGATGATCTTGGCTCATAGATTTGAAATAGGACAGAGATCATCCAACCCTTTGAGAAACAGAGCACAGGTTAGGTGAGATAAATATTTAGGTACTAACTAGTTAAATATATTGTGCCAGTATTATCAGGTCTGTAATGCACTCAGTGTTGTCCACAGCTAACTAAATGGCTGATGACATATTTATTGTTAAGATTTGATAAAATACTGCATTGTTTGTAAATGGTAAGTCCTTAACCTGTTTTAAAGTTTGGGAGAAATATTTTAAATGGAAATGGTGAAATTTAAAGCTCCATTAGCTGTTTTAAAATCCATGAGCTCTGTTTTTGAGGAAAATATCTGGCTCTTCAGCTGCTAAATGCTCCACTATGTTCACCAGCTAGTCACCAACTCGGTCTACTACCTGCTAGGCAGGTCGTGTACAGTGGGTTTATCAGACACAGCCTGCTGTGTCTGTAAACGAGTTTCAGAGTGGGGTGTGTAGGCTGGAAAACCTAAACAATGAGCTAAAAGAGGCTAAAGTGCCCTGCAGTGTAACGTGCTGAGGCAAATGGCAGACGTGAACCCAAAAGCATGACATAGAGAGCAATCAATGTAATAAGAAAGTTCAGCTTTATTCAGTTCAAAAGGCAGGCAGGGGTCAAAACCAGAAGATTAGGCAAACAGGCAAACAAATCTGTCAAGGGGCAGGCAGGGGAATCCAAAGTCCAAAGGTCGGGAAAAACAGTTAATCAGAACGCCGGAAAGCTATGCAATGCACACTAGACAATCTGACAGAGAATGAGTGAAACTTGACCAGTATGAGTACTGAGGGGCTGATGAGGGAAAGGGACGCAGGTGAGGAGGTGGGCGGGGGAGCTCAGGTGAGGTGAATGGCGGGAAAGGGGTTACTGCAGAGCAGGAGGGAGATGCTGGATCTGAAATGACAGAGTGATGTGGCATGAGGAACAGAGCAGAAAACATGAACATGACTAGGAGCTGGCTGGAGTCGTGACATGCAGAGCTGAGGGGAACTGCAGACTTGGTGAGAATTCTCTGTTGGTTTCAGCAAAACCTTTCATATTACAGATTACACTGTTTGATCAACTGGTAGTGTAAAAAAAAATATTAGTGAAGCTTTAAAGGTATGGAAATGATAAATATCCATAAAATAGGATTGTACAGTATCAGAATTGAAAAAGCTCTATTGATATAACACTGTTTCCCTCTGCTGTGAACCAGATAAACTGATTAAACTTGTTTCAGACTTGTTGATTGTTATTTTTCTGTCCCCTGTTCAGACCATCCACCCTGCAGACAGGACGATCTCCACCCAGACCTCCAGCCTGCCGCACCCCTACCTTGTCCATCTCCCCATCCCCTTCCTGCTCCTCTTCCCTTCCCCGATCTGTCTACCATGAAATGACAGCCAATAATGTTATTATCTTGGAGCCCGACTGCTCCAGCTCCGCCTCCAGGAACCGCCTACTGTCCTCTGCAATCGGGGGCCTCTCCGATTGGCCGTCAAGCCTGGATGCGATGCCGTCCGCCAATGTCATCGTTGTGGAAACTTCCAACCTGATCATTCGCAGCGCTTCCGAGTTCTGCCTAAGCTCCGCCCCTGCATCCATGGAAACGCAGGAGAGCACTTTCTCATCCAATCCGTTTTTTAAGCTACGCTCCCTCAGCAGCCAGTCGCTGGTGGAGCAAGAGATCCGCATGGTGCGGCAGAGGGAGGAGGAGTGGAGGAGGCAGAGGGAGGAGATGTGGAGGAGGAGGAGGGAGGAGGAGTGGAGGAGAGGGAGAGAGAGGTACGATACTGTGCTGGTGTCTCCGGGCCTGAACGATAACATCAGTTACAACGGTACGTCCACCACGTCTTATCCAAGTGTCAGAAACTTTTCTGTTGTGTTGTAGTTCAGCTCAAGTGATTGATCTTCAAAATCTGTCAAAAGAGGTCGTAGAGTTTTCCTTCAACTAGGCACCGACCAAACCGAGCCAACTGAGCCGCTGCTTCGATGTGACAGAACTACCCCCCTCCACACCATTTTGTGGCCCTTGCCTTAATTCTGAATGAATTTATAGTTGGGGATTCAAAATAGTGTCAGTAATAATTCAGAGGTTTGTATAGATGGTGCGTTTTCACCATTCTCAATGCACTGTTGAACAGAACACTATCCAGCACTGGATACAGAGTGTGTGGGATGAGAAAAATATTTTTAAAAATGTGGTTTCTGTCTGCGGATTATTAAATGATAATATAAGATCATTTGTGTTCCCCGGTGTGATCAAACAGTCTTTTTGCTCCCTTTGTTTTTATTTCAGTGCCAGAGGTTCCGGACAGATGTGTCTCCTCTCCGTCGTCCCCCTCCAGGACCCGCAAAATTGAACGATCCAGTTTGTCTTGTGACCACAAGGTTGGCTGACACACACACACACACACACACACACACACACACACACACACACACACACACAAACTCTATCTACAGTATCTATCTATCTATCTGGAGACAGAGTTGCCTGCTGCAGTCTCTGTATCGAAGTAAATAGGAAGTATGAAAACCTCTATCTATATCTATGTATATCCAGTTAAATGACTGGACAAACTGTAGTTTATTCTAGTTTTAAAAATACTTGGTACCTCCGAATCAGTATTATGTCGTCTCTGACATCCCTGAACAAGAAGACTTGATCTATTTATCAATCAAAATTTACTGGAGTAACCTGGATACTGCAAATCACAAATACGCTTTAAGGGGCTTTACAACCTGTACAGCATACGACCCCCTCTGTCCTTAGACCCTCGAGAAGCTTCTTCATCGGGCACTCAGGCACTAACGAGTCTGTTGAACACCCTTAAAGCTGCATTAATTGATATTTTGTGGCCACATGGGGGCAGCACAACAAGCCGACAGCACAACATTGACATATTGACAGTTTTAAAAGGTGATATTACAGTTGTTATGACAAATGTGTTAAATAATGTATAATAATATTCTATTCCCTTACAGTAACATTCAGTGAAACATTTAATTCCTGACACAAACACAATATTATGACTTGGACTATATACTGTTACGCTGCAGCTGATTGTATTTCACTGTGTTGGACTGCTTCATGTATCAGTACATGGCATGAAAATCATGTTCAAATTTTCAATTTCTTTCTTTTGCAATTTCCATGTTGGGTAATTGATTTCTTCCTTTACTCATTCATTCATTTGTTACCTTTATTAATTGTGAACTTTCTGATTTGTTAATCAGTTGGACTGATTAATTTTTTAATCCATTAGTTCACAATTTAGCAAATATATTCATTATTCGGGTCATTTTTTCATCTAACCATCACTCTTGCATCCATTCTTCCAATAATTCCTCCCACTCTCCCGTCCTCTGTACATTTCTCTTTTGCCCCATCCATCAATCATCCATCCATCCATCCAATAATCCATCCAACCATGAAAACTATCCATCTGTCCATCCATCTTGGCTCCAGTGGTTTAGCTGAATCTCCCCCTCCCTCCAGTTCCCCCCCTCCCTCTCTTCGGTGCCACGACGACAGAACACCATGGCGCAGCGATGGGAGGCCTCCCTATTAGCCAATCAGAAGAAGGAGTGAGCAACGGCAGCGCTCAACTGTCAGCCATTTAAAAGCCAAAATGAAACGTTACGCCTCTGTTTCTTCCTCCTTCTGTCCAGAAAAACTCATACAGTCCTGTCTGTCAGCAGCCATTGTCTACTGCAGTGTTTGTCAAAACTATGGGTTAGAAGCAGTGGGTCACAGGTGTGTTTTCTGTGGCATGCCACATGAGAAGAGGACTGTTTCTTTCAGTAAGCTTGGTCTCAAAGATAATTTACCTGCTTTGGGTTTCAATAATGTTTTAATGGTTGGAAAAGTGGAGAAGGTCTTTTGCATGATGTCTGAAACAGTTTTACTGTATGACACAATGAACTGTCTGTCATGTCACAGTTTAGACATTTTCCTCACATATAATAGCTTTTGTTGACTTCTAAGGCACATTCCCCGGAGGTGTATCACAATAATAAGTGAGTATAAAATTGCAATCATAATAATACTACTGCTTTTGACACGTGGCCCATATTTTATGTAAACTGGAAGCACATGTCAAAATCTGTGGTATTCTCCTTTAATATTTAATATTTACTTTCTAGATGTTAATGAATTAAGGTACTAGTACAACCGTTTATTGATATTTATTGATTTTTTTTATGACTATGACTGACTGTAATGCAGTGATTTTCAAACTTTTTCTGGGCAGTCACATCATTTAAGATCTTAATTTCGTCTTTTAAAGTGACAACAGCATACAGCGTTTGTTTTAAGATACTGTAGCAATGCACAGCAAAGATTTGAGAAGGTATATGCAAAAATAATTTAGCACGTTGTGTTCAATTCATGTATTTTAAATGTGCCAACCCAGACTTTGAAAATCACTGCCGTAGTGGAATGTTATAATGAGCCATTGATCAAAAGAGTTTGGATGTCCCAGGTTTCCGTGTCAGCCATGTTGGCTACACAGTGCTCACTGCTAACTGAAGACCATTTGGGTCACGGACTAGCTTTTGCCTCTTCTTTGGAGAGGGTTGGTTGTAACCCAGATTGAATTCCGGATCGGGGGCCAGTTTTGTGGGCAAATATACACTCTTTTTTTGAGGATATAGTCTCAAAGTTGCAAGCCATGCTACTTTTCTTTACTCCTTCGTCAGCATGGAATGCACGGCGTACGCCATGTAACTTTTGGTTAGCTCTGTTTGCTACGCTGCATCATACAATCGTAAAGTGCCCAGAAACATAAAAAAACAGCAGGTAGAAGTAGTCTTTTAAGGCAGCACCCATTGGCCTCTGAAGAAACATGTCTCTGATGTGGTATTAAAAATAACTGGTGACAGGAAGGCTACAAAAACAGGGCTATTAAAAGAACTTCCAATATGGATGCCAGAGAGAATAGGACCAGAGAACCTGTGTGTTCAGACTGAATGCAAAGAGAACGTCTGCAGATTCACTCTGGGCAGCGTAAACTGAGGAGACAGTGAATCAACTTCAATACAAATTCTGCATTTGTCCTGAGAAATGACTGCGCGTCACTACTAACCAGCTTAATGTCTGTACAGTGGTGACATTAGCTGTGTCTGAACACACCTTTAAAATGAGCAGTCACATCACCATGGTGGTTTTATGGATGTCATTACCACACGTGCAGCCAAACTGTTTGAGCTTTATTAGTGTTAGCATGGTGCATATACTTAAGTTTTTTTTGGATTGATACAACCTGGCCAAACTCTGTGTATCTGTGGCTCTGCTGTTTTAACAAAATAACTTGAGCACTTCTTAACAAATCAGATATTCTAATCCTAAAGTCTACTGAAGATTTTTACATATTTTTATGTCCCGTCTTGATTCCTAAAAAGAGAGATTTATTGTATTGTATTTTTGCTGCATATATTTATGAATTGAGCAATGCTTCTAAATCCTTCAAGCTTTTATTTGTAAGAGGTTTATAATATATAGTGTCAGAATGACTATTTGAAATTGGAAGTCTGCCGTGTTTTTTAGGAGATGAATTTTATGCGTGGTGTGAGCATGTGTGTACGAGTGTGTGTTTTATAGTAATCCATCCTCCACACATCAGCTTGTTGGAGCTTACTTTAGTTGGGTTTCTATAGCTCCAGAACGAGCTCACTCACTGGTTTCCAGTAAACTCAGCTTGAACTGGCTGTGGAACAAATGCGCATTCAAGTCAGCTCAGAAGTTGGATGATTTTAACTGCCAGGCAAAATAATACCAGGCGAGGGGAATGCTAACAGCAGCAGTTTCAGTTTAGCATCACTATATATTAATTGCGCTATAAACTGTGATGTGTTTGAACTACTGTGGTAATAAAAGCATAAAATATACGACAAAGAATCAAACTACCTAGGTAGCTAACTAACTACATTTGAGCTGTGAGTCACTGTGCAACCTGAAGCTGTGTCTATACATATGATGTAGCCTGTTATCTATATTTTCTGCCCTAAATGTTGAGAGGCTAGGTCTGAATTTTTTCAAGTCATGTATGAGAAGACAACAAAATACAACCCAACAGCTTCGCCTCAGACTTGATGTATATTGTTCCTGTGCGACATGTATGCACAGGACCACGGAGGTCAAACTTTTTGAAATGGACTCTGTCCCAGCAACAACATGCGGAGGGAATTTCATTCTAGATTGTAACTTGCAGATATGCACTTGATTTGGCTAACTCAAACTGCTGAAGCATCAGTATGAAAATGAAGAATTATTACATGGAACAACAACTGTTCCAATATACATACAGTACATATGTGAGTAATATATTAAGGTAGACTTGAAAAAATCTGAACATGTCCTTTAAGAAGAAAACTGTTGGAGCTACGATGGATTCTGAGATGTGTTGAATGCACTGCGATGTCAAAAGCAGGGCAGGTTCAAAGTTCAGCATGTCATTATGTCACTGTGTTAGATATACTGTATGATAGCTCATATTACACACAACTGTACACTCAGTGTTTGCCCTGTGGTTTCATTGCAGTTGGAGTGTTGTATCCACATCCTTTCCTGGTTTGGCTCTGTTTTAGTCTTAGTGCAGTTTTTCGCATCAACTTAACTCAGTCATAAGATACGTTATTACTCCACAACACTACTTTTTAGTTTTTAGAATTCAGTGCGTTTAGTCATGAAGTTCTTTAACATTTCTGATTTTCTCTTGTCAGGTCTGGTAGTGCTCATGCCACTTCTCAATGAATACAGAGGTATCACTGGGTGACACCACATGCTACTTGCTAGAATATTCTGTATGGACTCATATAAACAGCTGTCCTGGCTATTACAGCTTTTCCTCACTAGTGTCATTTATTCTGGTTCTGTTTGCTTCTTAGTTTATTTGCCTTGAGTTTCAGTCATTTATTATTGCCAAATGAAAGATCTGGTGATGACATCTTCAATAAAGCGTGTGACTCCTGAAACCAACTGTGTGTGTTCACGGTCTGTTTATTCGTCAGCAGCCTTTTTGACGGTCAGACACAAACATGTTGTCTATCAGCGGGGACATTTTATTTATGAAAAAGTAAGAATTCATCATTTCTGTTTACAGCGATGACTTTCCGAATGAACCATTTAAATATCAGATTTTAATCTGGCTTAATAGAGTAATTATTAGAATTAGTAAGAATAGCACATGTGGTTTAGGCATGAAGTCAGAGGCTCTGATCATCATTAAATAACATCAGTTCTATAAATATATCAATCTAGCACATTAAACATTATGATGAAGCTGGTTATCAAATTATCAAAACTATAAACAATATTATGAACAACTGTTGCATAAATAATGAACTAAACTTACATAAAATCACATTTAGTTTCACCAACAGAGACCTGATACTTCATAATACATGATGTTGTCGCAACATGACTAACAAGAACACTTCTTAATCTTTGGTGTTCAATTATATACATATATATACTTTGGAGAGAAGAAATAAATTCTTTCTTTTACAAATGAGAAGTAGAAATAAACAGCAAAACGCACCCTTCCTCAATTCAATACACTCAGGGGTTGGTCTGGTTGGTCTTGGCTTATGGTGGCAAATGTTAGCAAATCTTTAGATAAACTGTGTAATTGACATTCCTGAGTGTGTTCACCTACTTGATGACTCTTATGCTACTCTTACACTACGTTTCAGCATTACCACCATCTCATTATTGTCTCTTGTGGCCACAGTGGTTGCTGTTCAGCAAAAGTCATGTAGTCTTACTTTAACAGTAAATTTAAAAAAGAGATTTTTCACAGATTTTATATTTGAACCTGAACAACATACAAAACTCAGCCCTGAGCAGAGTTCGTCAGATCTTCCTCTCAGGCTGTCTAAGACTCCAGCAAGCTCCAGCAGAGAGTAGGGCAGCCTGTACGCGGCCTGAGAGGCGAAATGCAGGGCAAAACAAGTCCAATACGCACTCGGTGCTGTCCTTTTGCGCTACTCTCTTACTCTCATCTAGATTGTGACAGCTGAACAGTGATAGAATCCTTTTTAGAGATTTTAGAAAAATTTTACTAAGTAAATCAAACTGTAAATGTGGCAGGAACAAAAATCTGGTTTTGTGTAAGGGACATCCACCCCCTACGCCCCTCGGTTTAGGATGATACAATGGGTGGTTTTTCATGTTTCCTACAAACAAACCAAGAAACTCAGAAAGTCACAGAAAGTCTTTATTGTCAAACTAATGAATTTATACCTGACAAACTCAAAAGACACAATGAAGATAACTTGGTGCTACAGTATAGGTAAGTCCATCAGATTTCTCCAAACCACAACATGCTAAGAGTCCTGTAGAAGCTGATCACCTTCTCAGTGATGGTGTCATTTGTTAACGGTGATTAGACTCAAATTTAGTATTGTGGTAACAATATTAAATTTGTAAGACAATATTGATATTAAATTACTACATGCAGCAAACCGTGTCTTAGAGCTTAGATTTCCATCAATAAGAGGACGATGAGTCAAATGTTAAAGGTCAACAGCTGTCTTACATTACATTGTCCAACAGAAAAAGGAGTAGAGGAAGATGCAATGTGTTCATCTTTGGCAGTTAGTCAAGCTGGGCAGAGACAGTGGATGAAGCAGGAGAGAGAGAAAAATGTGTTGAAAGGATCACTGGAATATGGAAGAATATGTGTTTATTAACAGACGTATGATGCTGCCATCATTCCAAAACTTCAGCCCGGGACTGGGGAAACAATCTGTGACCACAGCAAATAAAGCAGCTTTGATATGTGAAGGCAGCAGTGGAGGCTGAGCAGCAGGCTGGTGATGTACTGGTCAGTGTGGTCAGTCAGGGATCCCAGCAGGACACAAAGAAACTACTGAAAGCTCCTGCAAGTCAGATGGATCCTTCACTCCTCCTCTGCACCTGACACACACACACACACACAAAAATGGTGAAAACAGAAGTGATTGTGTTGAGTTACACTTCACGAATTTCACACATCACAGGTTTCAGGTTGGATTCTTCCATTTCGAGATACAGTGTATGAGTCTATAAGTACTGCTACTGAAAAAGAGATGTGTTTACTTGTGCACAATGAAGTATATTTTATATTTTTAAATCCCACATTCAACATTTAAGATATAAAAGAATAATTAAACTATACAAGGATTGAGATTGACTGAGAAATGGTAGTTGACAAAACAAACCCATCTGCTGATGAAGACCATGTCATTCCATTGAAAGCCCCAGAACAAACAAGTAAGTGGACCTTTAGTTGAGATTGCTTTGTCAGCTATACAAAGTGTCTTTATTCTTTGAGGTGCCTGGAGGTGGTGGAGGTGGTGTTAATGTGTCCTGTGAACTGATTCTGTCCTGCAGCCATGACAATAACAATGGTACCACTGTATTCAATGACAAATTAATGTTGGCTGTCTGTCAGTGCTAATGATACAAGTACTGTCATTAATGTCATTAGACCTGATGCTGTCAGCTACAGGTTATATCCTGTACACACACAAACACACACACACACACAGTAGCATAATGAGATGACGTCAGTGTCTATATAAACTAACAGACTGATATCCAGCATGACTCTGTGGGGGACATCTGAGCTGATTCACATCATACAGGATTAGCGTCACACACACACACACACACACACACACATTTAAACACAGACACACACA